>WNWK01004840.1:0-131371 GCA_009830355.1 Cherax destructor
GTGTCGAATCGTCATGTGTGGGTCTTGGTCGTTTTTGTGTGGGATCGGGTGGTCCGATGGGAGACGGGCGAGCGATTCGAAAATTGCCGCACCGTCGAGGAGAAGCCGGAATCAAGGTCAGAGAAGAGCGAAGGTCAGACGTATCGAAAGGGCCAGTCGGGACCCTGGTACCTGAAGCAGGTGACGAACCAGCACCAGCAAGAGGTACAGGGGCATGAGAGGTGTCCAAAGAGTCATCCGTTAACGAGGCAGGGTCAGTACTGGGTGCGGTATCAGGAAGGGGCCCGGGGTAGTGGGTTCATGGATTGGGTCAGCCATGGTTAGTTACTTCTTTCTTTTTATTTTTAAGAAAAAAAGAAAGAAGAAAATAAAATAAAAATAAAAAAAAGAATAAAAAAAGGGGGGAACGTGGAGGAATAGGTCCTAGGAGGAATGAAAGGGAGCGCAAATCCCCTTCCGTGCCCAAGAGGACCTCAACACCGCAAGTAGTGCAGATGCTGCATGGAACCCGTGCCATACCCTACCCTTCATGCCAGTAAACCAGCAATCCGGGATAGCAACCTCACATCCACCGAGCCATCTCGGCGGACAAAGAAGGCGGCCGGATATCCGCCACAAAGCATACCGCCTTCGGCCACCACCCCGGAATCCGAAAGGTGGCCTCCAGAGATACACCCGTCGCCCGAAAGATACCCAAAGCCACCCCGGGTGACCGGAGAGGATCGGGACATCCCCAGGCGATCCAGATTCCACGGCAAACTACACCACCGCCAAGGACCTCAACGGAATGGGATGGACTACGATACCCTTCCCCCTACCTAGGAACTAGAATGCCTGAGGAGAGAAGCTCCCAGGGTAAAACTGGGAAGGAAATAAGGGAGGGATGAGGAGGAGGAGGAGGAGGAAAGGGAAAAGGGAGGATGGGGAAGATGGGAAAAGGGAGGGGGGATTGGGGGGTAATTAGGTTCGGTCTGAGGAAGAAGACCAAGAGGTCCAATTCCTCAGACCGATAGCCTCTTTACCACGACAAGGAGCCCCCCTTAAAGAGGATCCAATTCGAAAGCTTGGATGACTACTGATCTTTTCATAAATTGGTTCACAGACTATTTTAAGCCTACAGTTGAGGCTTGGAAATAAATGGTATAAAATACTGACACAATGGAAAAATAAACACATAAGCAGTATAATGTGATCCTTTATGGACAAAGTTTCGCCCACGCAGTGGGCTTTATCGAGTCACAGACAGATCTACCTGGAAAATGAGTAACATGAATATATATAGGGTATAGTCAGGTGGAGAATGCTGGGTCAGGTGGAGAAAGCTGCATGTGACAGTCTTAAAAGTAGTGTGATAGTTTAAGACCTTGTGTGACTTAAAGGACCTGCAGTGTTCCATTCTTGAGTTCTAGGTGGGATAGCGTTGAAGAAGTTTCTTGGCAATAGGTTCAGCTATGTTGTAGAAGCCGTTGTTCTGGTTGAAGTTGTTGGATATACAGATAAGTGATGATTCCAGGATTCTTCGGTATTGCGTGTTGTCTTCTCTGGCGATGAGTCTTGCGTTTCTGTAGTTGATTAAATGGTCGTGTAAATTTCGTTGTTGAACACAGGCATTTCTTGAGTCATCAGATCTGCCTGCATACTGGTGTTCTGAAATACGTGTTTGGAGGTCTCTGGATGTTTCGCCGACGTATAATTTGCTGCAGCCATTACAAGGGATTGTGTATACCCCTGCCGTGGATTGAAGCTTTTCCTGTCTGTTACTGGTAATGTCCTTGATGGTGGTGGTGTCATTCTATGTCGGAAAATTTTGGAAAAAAAAATAAATTATTTTTTCTTATGAAATGATAGAGAATCTTTTCCCGGTGGTAATGACACCAAAAGTATGAAATTTGATTGAAAACTTACGGAATTACGCTCTCGCAAAGTTAGCGATGTCAGTGATTATATACGCATCGGCGATTTCGCCGTCTTTGTGCCCTATTTTCGGCCAATTCCATTGGGACAGTCAACTAAACTCATAGCTATTTCTTTAGAACTCCATTTGTTCTATCGATTGAGTACAAGAAATCACCAATTTACCGATTTCAACTACCCAATAAAGTGGTCAGAAAATGGCAATTTCGCCAATTTCATGCAAAATAAAAAAGATGTCAATTTCAAAATAGGGTCCAGAATAAACAATGCAGACATCCCTATCACTAAAATAAGATGTTATCTGTTCATTAGTCACGTCTTTAGGCCCCTCTTATATTACTCTTGCTTTCTATTTTGATTTTTTATTCACACAAAAAATAGAAGATTTATTGTTATGCAGTCTATTGCATTATTGTAAAAATTGTATAAATAATATCTGTGCACTTGTGAAAGCATATTAGACTCACCAGTTGATGTGTATTGGACGCGTGGTGTGATTTGTTTACTTTTGAACATTGGCAAAAATCGAACATTTCCGCTACTTTGAGCTCAATTTCAAGATCGTTTACATCATGAAACTAATCAAAATCATCTCTATTCCAGTAAAATGTTTTCCATTCTATCAAATGAGACCATGAAAAAGAGAATACAACCATAAATACTATACGAAAATACACCTCAAAGTCGGCGTTTTAATCCAATAACACGGTTGGAGTTTTTTTTTCTCATTATGTACTGCTTGCTGCAGGATTTTTTTTATACTGCGCACACTGACCACACAGACCCATTCTCTCACATGTGGGCCTACCAGCTTTCTCCTGCTTGAATTGAGGCCGCTAGAATTTAGGCGTATAAATACGTCCGAAACATTGGCTCGTAAGACGTATATATACGTCCGAAACAGTCAAAGGGTTAAACCAAAAAAACGGTCAGAGTTTTTTTTTCCTCATTACGCACTGTATGGTGCAGGATTTTTTTATACTGTGCACACTGACCACACAGACCCATTCTCTCACATCTAGGCCTACCAGCCTGTTTCCACTTGATTTGAGGGCGCTAGAATTTAGGCGTACTAGTACGTCGAAAACCCTGGTGCGTAAGCCATACTAGTATGGCCGAAACCCTGAAAGGGTTAATTGTGTTTGGAGCTTGTTCATTAGTTGAGGCAGTGGTGGTGAGAGGCAGTGGTGAGAGGCAGTGGTAGAGGCAGTGGTGAGAGGCAGTGGTGGTAGAGGCAGTGGTGGTAGAGGCAGTGGTGGTAGAGGCAGTGGTGGTAGAGGCAGTGGTAGAGGCAGTCTTAATGTAGAGTGCGAGGTGAGTAAAGAAGATTAAATAAAGGTTCGGGAGTTTTGTAAACAAACCAGTTGTTGTTGTTGTTGTTGCTGTTACCAGCCTGGACTCGAATGATTTCTGTTCACTCCGTCAAGCTAACTGGAAGTGATCTAATGCAGTTAGCATTACAAACTTCGTTTTCTCTTATACTAACACGTCTGAAGGAGGAAAGAATGGGAAGATGTTTTCATAGCTAGACCAAGAATGCCCGCCACAACATTCGTAATGACATATATATTTTATTCATTCTAGAGTGCATATCAGGTTTTTATGTTATTTATATTGTTTATTATGTCATATTAGATGAATTGTGATAGATAAATAAGCTGTCGAGTTGATAATAGCTTCATAGTGAAGTACTATTTTGTCATGCCGCCTGACAGCAGGAACGGATTAATTGCATTTCCATTATTTCTTAAGGGAAATATTAATTCGATTATCGAACACTTTGGGTTAAAAACAAGCTCCTGGAACGGATTATGTTTGATTTCCGAGGGTCCACTGTACAATTAATCCGTTCCACCCAAAAAATATTCACAAAAAATTCATTTTTTTAAAGAATAAATACTATAGTTTTACATACAGAAAACAATGAGAAATAAATATAAAGCACTAATTTTAATGGATAAATGAACATTTAAATCAGTTTTACTTTTATTGAAGACTCTTGTTGGCATATGAGAGAGGCAGGAGAGTTTGTTTGAAGGCAGGACAAGATAGGCCTTCAACATGGTACTAATATAAACTCTACGGCTTATTTATCTATCACAATTTATCTAATATGACATAATAAACAATACATATTAATAACACAGAATCATGATATATACTCTAGAATGAATAAAATATGTTGCTGTGTTGTTTGGTGTTGGGTGTATAAGGGCCACTGAAAGATAAGCCTTAAATAGTGGTGGTCATGGCCACTAGACACAGTGTTGTTGTCAGTTGCCCTATATACAGTGGATCCCTGAGTTACGAGCACCCCAGAAATTGTACAATTATGTAAGTATAATATTGTAAGTGCTTTTGTAAATGTATTTTTGGGGGTCTGAAATAGACTAACCTACTTGACATTATTTCTTAAGGAAGTAAATTCGTTCGGTAATGGCACTTGAGCAGGCTTCTGGAATGAATTTTGCTCGTTACTCGGGGGTCCACTGTAACTCCAACAACATTGGAGGAGTCAGTTTCGTGCTGCACTTTCCCTATCGATTAATCGCTTAACTTACTTGCTACACTGTTAATGCTACTCTTTATAGCTGGCTGGTGCTATAGCCTTTATCGACTCGTGCTTCTTTAGTATCGTACATATCGTAGAATCACTGAAGAAGGCACATTCTCCCCTCTCTCTTCCTCCTCCACTTTGGTACTTTGCTACAATTTCTTTCTTCAATTCTATCGTGTTTGTCACTTTCTTTACCAAAGGGCTGCCACTATGAAATTTCTTTGGGCCCATTGTGGCTTATTTCACAGTCACAATCAATAAACAAGCACTAAACACAATGAAGTTATTGTGAAATGTTTGGATGAGCGCGCTGGGTAATGTTCACTCAATGGTAAACAAAGCTATACTGGCTCACGACGCCTGCGCGGGGACGAGCGCAAGCGCAGGCAGGCGGACAGGTCTGGTACAGCGGCTGAAACACTTGGAAACGGCCGATAGTCGGGCCAAAATTGGGCCGAAAAAAGCGACCGAAACATGAGTCGGCCGATACTCAGGGTAGCCGATACTCGGGGGTCCACTGTATTGGAAAATACAAGAAACCATCGAATGGGAGTAAATATGTGATTCGGGTGAGCGGCATTCACCGCTGTTACCATACACGGCTCATTTTCTGCCAACTTTACACCTCTATATCTCAGTAAGAACTGATCGCAAACATTTTTTTTAAGCTTTAAACACTCGGTAAATTAATCCTAACATTTTGGTAAGAATTTTTCTTTTTTTCCGGATATTTTGAGACATAGGAAGACAGTTTCAGAATAGTGCTTGCGACAGTCAAAGGGTTAATAGAGTTGGAAGCGCAGCAGCACTTGGAAGAGGAAGAAGAAAAAGAAGAAAGATTGGAAGAAGTACAAAAGAAGTTCACTGTAAAGGGGTTACCTAGTGTGTTTGCGAAAGTGAATGCGGCTAACTAGATGCTATGGACCCAATGTTGAATGCATCACGAAAGTGGAATGGCAAATGAATAAACTTTTACGATGCTATCGTGAAATTTATGTTGAAAAAAAGAAAATTACAAAGCAGACCACATTAATGAAATTCTTCTAACCATCTACACAGAGGACCCCTACCCCAACAAGTTCTTCCACTTCCTCACCATCATCTCCCTTACCCGGGCCCTCTACAGCTCCTGATAACTCTGATGATGACAATGATGACCCCAAACCAGTACTCTGAAGGATTCCATGACTAAAATGTTAATCTGAATGTCTCTTTTTATACTATAATTTGATTTTTTTTTCATACAGTACAGTGGTACCTTGACTTATGAGTTTAATCCGTTCCATGACCTAGCTCGTAACTCAATTTGCTCGTACAGTGGACCCTCGGTTTTCGTTCACCTCCAAACTCGAACAATTATGTAAGTGTATTTTTGTAAGAGCTTTTGTAAGTGTATTTTTGGGGGTCTGAAATGACTAATCTAACTTACATTTGCACTTATGGGAACAAATTCATTCGGTAACGGCACTTGAACAGCATTCTGGAAAGAATTTTCAACAAAAACCGAGGGTCCATTGTATATCAAATCAATTTTCCTCATTGAAATTAATTGAAATGACATTAATCCATTCCAGCAGAATTCCTGGCTTTCAGGAGGCAGGAGAAAATACTTCAATATAACGCTAATATGAACTCTACGGCTTATTTATCTATCACATTTGATCTAATATGACATAATAAACAATATAAATAACATAGAAACATATGTATTCTAGACTCAATAAAATATGTCATTATGTGACGAGTGGTGGCGGCTACTCCTGAAGTAAAAATAATTATCGCTTTGACCATATCTTCCCATTCTTCCTTTTCTGAGGTCTTATTATAAGAGAAAACAGTGTGTTTGTAAGGCTAACTGCACTAGATCACTAGTTTCATAAGGAAAACACTGAAACAATGTATTTATAAATAAGAAATATTGTATAAAAACATAATAAAACATAATAGAAAATATCTACCTGGATGATGACCAACAAACTTACTCTCAATATTGATAAAACCTATTTTATCCAGTTTGGGAACAGAGCTACAAACGCACCACTTAACATAATGATAAACGGGTCCCCTATCGCAAAACTCACAGAGGGAAAATTCTTAGGAATCCATTTTGACAGTGGCCTCAAATTTCAGACACATATACAACAAATTTCCAAGAAAGTCTCAAAGACCGTGGGAATACTATCCAAGATACGGTACTATGTTCCACAACCAGCTCTCCTTACCCTATATCACTCACTCATTTACCCCTACCTCACCTATGGAATCTGCGCATGGGGCTCTACATCAATAACTCATCTCAGACCACTAATAACATAACAAAAGGCAGCAGTTAGAATGATAACAAATTCACACTCCAGACAACATACTCCACCAATATTCAAAAACCTAAACTTATTCACCATACAAGACATCCATACTTTTTACTGTGCCTATTACATACATAGAACACTCTATGCAAATATTAACCCACCACTCAAACTTCTCCTTACCAATTTTAACAGGACACATGACCATAACACTAGACACAGATCACTCCTCGATGTTCCCCGTGTCCATCTAACACTATGTAAAAACTCAATGCATATAAAAGGCACGAAAATTTGGAATTCATTACCTGTCATTGCCAAAGAAACCCTGCCTGTACCCCAATTCAAAACGATGCTAAAAAATCACCTTCTCACCCAAAGCTAAATGCTCAATATCAAACATTCTCAACAAAGTAGAATAATCACTTAATGTAAAAACCTGACTAATCACTTAAATGTAAAAACCTGTTATGAATAATACATAATAAGCTAACTATTACCTAACATTTACATTATAATGACCACGTAAACTGTAATTGCAATACAACTAATTGTTTTAAATTGTTATCTCACTCAATTAGTTGCATTGCTGCAATTAATTGATATGTTCAACTTATATTCAAACTTTATAACTTAGATATGCAATTATACTTATACTTATTTTATAAATAGTCAACCATAACTTTTTACCATGTAGTCTAGAATAAAGTAGTCTTAAGAATGCCCACAATGCACAGCATATTAGGGGCTTTTGGCATGTACATCTCATTAAGAAATATATCTTGTCTACCATGTATCATTGTACCATGTCACAATAAAGTATTATTATTATTATTATTATTATTATTAAAGAAATAAACTGGTTTTATAAAGTGTATGTATTTACCTTGGAGAACAGATGCTGGTGGAGGTGGAGGGTGGAAAAGATAGGCAGAGCGGCGTATGCTGTCAGTGGACCTATAAACCTCAACAACAACAAAGATAGGAAAAGGAGATTGGAGGAGTTCATTTCGTTTCGTGCTTTTTCTATCGCTTAATCGCTTAACTTACTTGCTACACTCTTAATGCTACACTTTATTGCTGAACTTAATTGCTACAATTTTTTTTTTCACTTCATTGGAGGAGTTCATTCTGCTTTAGTATGGTACATATTGTAGAAGTACTACGCTGGTACTGCCGCGCCAACTCCACTACCCACACACCTTGCTCGTGTTTTTCTATGATTTCATGCTTTAATTCAATGGACATCATCCTCCTCTTCTTCTCAGCAATGTCGTTTGCACTACTTTCTTAGAACCCATGGTTAGAAAAAAAATTTGGCAAAATAACTGCACAAAACGCAAGCACAACACAAGAGAGATGCTTCCACGGCGAGGTAAACACGTGCACTACTGAGCAGATGTTTTAGTGCTCGCTGTGCCAACTAGTGGCGGCGTATCTGAAGCTCGCTTGTAACTTGGATGTTAGCTCGTAACTCAGAACAAGAAATCGACCGAGCGACAGCTCATAACTCGGAAAACTCATACGTTGGGGCACTCATAAGTCAAGGTACCACTGTAGACCGATATATTACACGGTAGTTATATTCCTGAAAACGCTGTGTTAGGTAAATCCGTGTTAGATAAACTGAAGAACTTATGGGAAAAATAGGGTTACGTTGCTGGGAGCCCAAAAAAAGCCAAACAACTTTTTTTTAGATCTCCAGATCTTACAAATATAAAAGTGACTATGTAATTGTAGTTCATTGTCATGATGTATTATGTTGTTTTTACTGCTTAAGACTACAAATGCAACAGAAATAATAGTATTTCTTACCTTAAATTGTGGGTGCTGATGATTGTCAATGATTGTGAAGAGAGTGGAATTATGCTGTGGTCCTACTGGGCTGAGCTGGATGGATTTCTGGGTTATTATACCCTGCAGTACATTATATAGCTGATTGTAAGGCATCAGCTGCTCTAGACACCGTTTCAGAGTACTGCTTCTAGATTTGTCAGGGTCCTCTTCAGTAAGCCAGTTAACCCTTTGAGGGTCGAGAGGCCCTCTCCCAAACTTGTTCTCAGGGTCGAAAATTTTTCAGAAAAAAAATAAATTATTTTTTCTTATGAAATGATAGAGAATCTTTTTCCGATCATAATGCCACCAAAATTATGAAATTTGATGGAAAACTAACGGAGTTATGCTCTTGCGAAGTTAGCGGTATCGATGACATTTACGCGTCGGCGATTTCGCCCAATTTGAGCCCTATTTTCGGCAAATTCCAATGTTTCAGTCTACTAAAATTAAAGCTATTTCGCTAGAACTCTATTTCTTCTATCGATTGAGTACAAGAAACCGTCTATTTACCAATTGCAACTAAGCAAAATAGTGGTCAGAAAATGGCAATTTGGCCAATTTCACACAAAATTCAAACGATGCCAATTTCAAAATAGGGTCCAGAATAAACAATGCAGACATTCCTGGCACTAAAATAACATCTTCTCTGTTCATTAATCACGTCATCAGGCGCCTTTTACATTACTTTTGCTTTCGATTTTGAATTTTTATTCTCACAAAAAATAGAAGATTTACTGTTATGCATACAACTGCATCATTGTAAAAATGGTATAAATAATATCAGTGCACTTGTGCAAGAATATTAGACTCGCCAGTTGATGTGTATTGGACGCATGGTGTGATTTGTTTACTCTTGAACATCAACAAAAATCGACGGAGTTCATAGGCGTCGGAGTTTGTGACATTTTTTCGGAAAAATATTGGTTCGGTGTTCGTTGATCCGCTCGGAGTTAGTAATTCGTCCCGGACACGTACGCGTGGCCCGAGCGGCCCGACACTCCATTCAGAGTCAGTGCGCCATTGTTTACCAGCGAGTGACCGCCACCCATGCATTCATACCATACATTTTGTCATTATTCCATTGTTTTTAGTGCTTGCAACTGCTAAATAAGCCACCATGGGCAACAAGAAAGCTCCTAGTGCCAGCCCTTTGGTAAAGGGCTGAGAGGGGAGAATGTCTTCTTAACCCTTTGGGGGTCGACAGGCCTTCTTGGAAACTCGTTCTCAGGGTCAAAATTTTTTGGAAAAAAAAAAAAAAATTCTTGTGAAATGATAGATAATCTTTTTCCGATCATAATGACACCAAAAGTATGAAATAAAACTTACGGAATTATGCTCTCGCGAAGATATCGGTCTCAACGATGTTTACACATCAGCGATTTCGCCCACTTTGAGCCCTTTTTTTGGCCAATTCCAATGTTCCAGTCCACTAAAATCATAGCTATATCTCTAGAACTCCATTTCTTCTATCGATTAAGTACAAGAAAGCACCCATTTAAAAATTTCAACTACCCAAAATAGTGGTCAGAAAATGGCAATTTGGCCAATTTAACACAAATTTCAAATGATGCCAATTTCAAAATAGGGTCTAGAATAAACAAGGAAGACATTCCTGGCACTAAAATAACATCTTCTCTGTTCACTAGTCACGTCTCCAGACCCCTATTACATTACTTTTGCTTTCCATTTTGAATTTTTATTCTCACAAAAAATTGAGAATTTACTGTTATGTATACAACTGCATCATTGTAAAAATGGTATAAATAATATCAGCGCACTTGTGCAAGAATATTAGACTCGCCAGTTGATGTATATTGGACGCATGGTGTGATTTGTTTACTCTTGAACATTGGCATTTTCTCTACTTTGAGCTCAATTTCAAGGTACTTGTCATTGTCAAACCAATCAAAATCATCTCTATTTCTGTAATATATCTTTCATTCTATCAAATGAGACCAAGAAAATGAGAATACATCAATAAATACCATACAAAAATAGACTGCAAATTCGCTGTTTTAAACGAAAAAAAGGGTCAGTTTTTTTTTCTCATGCAGTGTGTGCTGCAGGATTTTGTTTTTATACTGCGCACACTGACCACACAGACCCATTCTTTCATATGTAGGCCTACCAGCCGTTTCCTGCTTAATTTGAGGCCGCTAGAATTTACACGTACAGTGGTCCCTCGGTTTTCGTGCATCTCTAAACTCGAACATTTATGTAAGTGTATTTTTGTAAGCGCTGTTGCAAGTGTATTTTTGGGGGTCTGAAATAGACTAACCTATGTGACATTATTTCTTAAGGAAGTAAATTCGTTCGGTAATGGCACTTGAGCAGCATTCTGGAACAAATTTTCGGCGAAAACCGAGGGACCACTGTACTAGTATGGCACCAACCCCTGCACGTAAAACATACTAGTACGGCACCAACTCTGAAAGGGTTAAGTGATTCAGTGATTCTACGATATGTTATGATACTAAAACAGCAGGAGTTGATAAAGGCTATAGTGCCAGCCAGCGATAAAGTGTAGCATTAACAGTGTAGTAAGTAAGTTAAGCGATTAAGCGATTGAAAAATGACGACACGAAACTTAACTCCTCCAATGTTATTGGAGTTATATAGGGCGACTAACAACACAGGCGTGTGTCTGGCGGCCATCACTATGTAAGGCGTATCTTTCAGTGGCCCTTATACACCCAACAACAAACACAACACCAGTCCTCACATTTGTAATGATATTTTATTCATTCTAGAGTATATATCATGTTTCTATGTTATTAATATTGTTTATTATGTCATATTAGATGAATTGTGATAGATAAATAAGCCGTATAGATGATATTAGCGAAATATTGAAGGACTATCTTGTCCTGTCCCCAAACACACACCCCTGTCACCAGCACAATTCCAAACATACAGCAGAAACAGAACTCTCTGGAACACTTTTTTGAGCAACAGGGATCCAGTGACTCTCAAGCTGGTCCTAGTGGCATTAAAAAACAAAGAAGGGAAGTAACCCAGGAAAAGGACTTGGTACCTGAAGTCTTTATGGAAGGGGATTCCCCTTCCAAACAAACGCAACTCCTCCATCCTCTCCCCTCCTCCCGTCTTCCACACATCAACAACTCTTCAATAAAGGTAAGTGACATGTTATTATTGTTTTATTCTTCATGTCTCATTGTTTTCTGTGTAATATAATGTATATTTAATGTACAAAAATATTTTATTTTAATACTTTTGGGTGTCTGAAACGAATTAATTATATTTCCATTATTTCTTATGGGGAAAATAGATTCGGAGTTCGTAATATTCGGTGTTCGGAGCACCCTCTGGAACGGATTAATTACGAACTCTGGGGGTCCACTGTACCTAATATTAGTGTCAGAACAAAGATTGGCTATGAAATCACAAGAACTATTATACAGTGGACCCCTGGATTTCATCAATAATTATTTCCAGAAGGCTGTTCGAGTGCCGTTACCGAACGAATTTATTCCCATAAGGACGAATGTAAATTAGATTAGTCTGTTTCAGACCCCCAAAAATACACTTACAAAAGCACTTACAAAAATACACTTACATAAATAACAAAAAAGGCACAATACCGTGACTGGAACAATACACACACAACCCACACCTCTCCTTTTATATGTGCGGGTTGTGTGTGTATACACTTACATAATTGTTCGAGTTGGGAGATGTACGAAATCCGGGGGTTCACTGTAAATTGTAATTATCAGAGCATAAAAATTATATAAATTAAAATAAAAACGAGAAAAAAAGTATACTGGCAACACTTCTGCAAGCAGCAGGACTCGCTGCCATCAGGTGAGCATCCAGCGCCAACTTCATGGTTTTATATCTCGGTAACTACTGGTCCTAAGATTTTTTTTTTGGTCTTATTACACACAGAAAATGGCCCTCTTTAATTAAAAAAAAAATCAAAATATTCAGAGCGCTGGGTGAGTGAACGTAGATCTACATTTTGACAATTTAAGGGTTAAAAATATGCTGGACAGGTACATGAATGGGTGTGGTTGGGTGTGAGTTACACATACTTAACACACACAAATAGACTTACTGAATGCACCCCTATTCTTGTATTCTTATTATTGAGTAAGTGCATTACAGAAAAACACGATGTATAAATACAATATTAGAATATAACATTTGAACACTTACTTTCATCTTCTTCTCAACTTTTCTTAGTCTGGAGTTTCTTTTTCTGTCTTCTTCAGTTTCTTCTGGTAATGGAGATGCTACCCCACCCTCACCAGTCGAGTCGTCACCACTGGCCCGCTGCCTCTGAACATATATATACTTGCAATATTACACATGACACAGGAAGAAATTTGTTCATACTATAAATCCAATGACTATTCTTAACATAATCTGACTCATACATAACAAATGAACAAATTCTTACACTTTTTTTTAGACAAAACTGACCACAAACATCACCTTCAGTTACCAAGTGTCTCAGCAATTTAATAAAGCTACCTCCAAGTACAGTATGCAACAGATGCATTCTTAGCTGATGGCACATAAAGAGATATTAAATAAAGCAAACTGAATACAATATGCAAAACATAGGAATACTTTCTAAGACTTTACAAATCCAACATAAATGAGTTTCATATATCAACTTACAATAAGATACCCTACAATGAGATATGAGATATGATAGCTTAACCATTTCAGGGTCCAAGCCGTAGATCTACACACTGTCCACAGGGTCCAAGAATTTAAAAAAAAAAAAAATTCTTATGAAATGGTAGAGAATCTTTTTCTAAAGGTAATAAAACAAAAAGTACGAAATTTGGTGGAAAACTGACGAAATTACACTCGCAAATTTGACTGTGTCAGTGATATTTACATTTTTGCCTACTTTGACTCCTATTTTAGGCCAATTACATTATTCCAGTTGACCAGTCTTAGCTATTTCATTAGTATTACTTCAATTTTATTGATTGAGCACAAGAAACTGCCCAATCACCTTTTTCAAGTGGCCAATAAAGTGATCAGAAATTGGTAATTTCATCAATTTCACACAAAGTTCAAAATATGTATTCCAATTTCAAAACAGTGTCCAGAATAAACAATGCAGGCATTCCTGGCACTAAAATAACATTTCCTCTGTTTATTAGTTATGTTTCCAGGCTTTACAGATGAATTCCATTTTGATTTTTGATTTACTGTACATAAAGAATTTTTATTCACACCAAAAAATAGATGAATTACTCTTATGCAATATTGTAATAATTGTATAAACACTATCAGTGCATTTGTAAACGTATATTAGACCCACCAGTTGATGTGTATTGGTCGCGTGATGTGATCTGTTTACTCTTGAAAATCAGCAAAAATCAAACATTTCCGCTACTTTGAGCTCAATTACAAGCTATTTTCAGTACTAAAACCAATCAAAATCATCTCTATTTTTGTAATATATCTCCCATTCTATCAAATGAGACCAAGAAACCGTGAATACAACCGTAAAAACCACATGAAAATACACCACAAATTTGCTGTTTTAATAAAAAAACACAGTCGCATTTTTTTTTTCTCATTATGCACTGCGTGCTTTAGGATTTAGTGTATATGGTGCACACTTACCACATAGATGCATTCTCTCATATCTAGGCCCAAATTTACCGATCACAGTGAGCTGAGCTCATGGCGTAGATCTACAGTTTGGACACTGTGGACAATGTGTAGATCTACGGCTTGGACCCTGAAAGGGTTAACTTGAGGTGGGAAATACAGTACCTGCACTCTAAAAAAGGGCAGGGATATCTGCAGTTTGGAAAGGCATCTGAACTGTAGTATCAACAAGCGTCTGACAAGAAAGTGACAGAGTGAATGATGGTGAAAGTGTTTCTTTTTCAGGTCACCCTACCTCGGTGAAAGATGACCAGTGTGTTTAAATAGTGGAAAAGAATCTTTCCTCCGTAAGCCATGCATGTCATAAGAGGCGACTAATAACCCCGACCCATATAAATTACAGGTTTGCCATCACTAACACGGCAATCAGTCATCCGGTTCCATCAGTAATCCAGCACTAATTTCGGCTAGCATAATTTCAAATTTCATCATTATACCGATTCAAATCATTATACTGACTCAAATTTCATCATTATACTGACTCAGAAAATTGTGCAGATGGTTGTAAATCCACAGCAGCAAGCCAGTGGAGGAGAAAGCAGTGATGAAAATCAGGAAGATGTAGCAGAAAGAGTTTCTACTGATAGGTTAATTCAGTTGACAGGTGAACTGCTAAAAGGTCTAGAGCAACGCAATTTTATAAGTGAACAAGAAATAATGAACGTTTACATGCTGCAGGATAAACTAATCAAAGGCCAAAATATAAGTGTATTCTAACCTAACGACTCTGTAATCCGGTACACTACAGGTCCCAATGATGCCGGATTAGTGATGGCCGACCTATACTAAAAATAATATGAAGAAAAACTTTAAAAAGTTGGGATGTTTGAATGTACATGGATGTAGAGCAGATGATAAGGAAGAGATAACTGCCAATGTTATGAATGAAAAGTTGGATTTCCTAGCTCTACACAAAATAAAGCTGAAAGGGGAAGAGGAGTTTCAGTAGGGAGAAATAAACAGGATTAAGTCAGGAGTATCTGAGAGAGTTAGGGCTAAGGAAGGGGTAGCAATTATGTTGAAGGATCAGTTATGGCAGAAGAAGAGGGAATATAAATGTATAAATTCAAGAATTATGTGGAGTAAAATAAGGGTCAGATGTGAAAAGTGGGTTATACTAAGTGTTTATGCACCTGGAGAAGAGACGAGTGTAGAGGAGAAAGAGAGAGATTTTGGGAGATGTTGAATGAGTGCTTGGGTAGTTTTGAAATAAGTGAGAGAGTAACTGTGGTGGGGGACCTAAATGCTAAAGTGGGAAAAACTGTTGTGGAGGGAGTAGTAGGTAGGTTTGGGGTACCAGGGGTAAAGGATAATAAGGGCCTTTTAATTGAACTTTGTATAGAAAGAGGTTTGGTAATAAGTACAGTGGACCCTCGGTTAACGAATACCCCGGAAATCGTACAATTATGCAAGTATAATATTGTAAGTGAATGTGGAAGTGTATTTTTGGGGGTCTGAAATAGACTAACCTACGTGACATTATTTCTTAAGGAAGTAAATTCGTTCGGTAATGGCACTTGAGCAGGCTTCTGGGATGAAGTTTTTTCGTTAACTGAGGGTCCACTGTAATTAAGAAAGAGGATAAGTATAGCCTCTCTCCACTTAACGACGGAGTTCTGTTCCTAAGACCACGTCGTTAAACGAATTCGTCGCTAAGTGAGGAGCATACTATAATGGTAGTGGGTTTATGTCAACCATTTTTTATATTGTTCTAATGTCACCTTTGCACTATTTATAACATTTCTGGTATATTTTTAAACATTTATACAGTAGTGTACTGTATACTGAAATAAACAGGATAGAGGAAATTAGCCTGTCATAAGTCCAACGCGTCAGTAAACAAGTACATCGCTAAGTGAGGAGAGGCAACAGATATACGTATCAGATAATTATTTAACTGTTACTACAGTTAGAGTAAGGGGTAAATGGGGCAGAAGGAAAATGGTATAAGAGAGTAAGAGAGAGGTGAAAGTTTATAAACTAAGAGAAAAGTTTGGGTGTGATATAAGCAACTACAGGAAGGCCTGCTTTACGGCAATTCGCTAATACAGTGGCCCCTCAGTTTTCGTTCACCTCCAAACTCGAACAATTATGTAAATGTATTTTTGTAAGAGCTTTTGTAAGTGTATTTTTGGGGTTCTGAAACGACTACAGTAGGGCCCCACTTATAGGGCAGGTTAGGTTCCAGGCTAGTGCCTTAAAGCAGACATCGCCGAAAAGCAGAACGCCATTTTTTTCCACTTCTAAATGCATATAAATGCCAGACAACAAGCTTACATTAACTTATATTAAGTTAGCAATAGCACTAGGCATTAAAAAACACAATAAAAAGTAAGATACACACAGAGTACACTTATTACTTACCTTAAAGTATTAACATTGGCTTAAAAATAGTCTGTGAACCAATTTATGAAAAGATCAGTAGTCATCCAAGCTTTTGAATTGGATTTATAATAAACAGGGAGGCTACCTTTTGCATAGTTCTTTAGGGCCCTAGGATTCTCTGAGTGATAAATTATCATAGGTTTTAACTTGCAATCCCCAGCAGCACTAGCTCCTAGCAAGAGTGTTAGTTGAAGACTCAGATGAGTCAAAGGGATGTTAGGAAGCATTTCTTCAGCCATAGAGTAGTCAGGAAGTGTAATAGTCTGGCAAGTGATGTAGTGGAGGCAGGAACCATACATAGCTTTAAGACGAGGTATGATAAAGATCATGGAGCAGGGAGAGAGAGGACCGAGTAGCGGTCAGTGAAGAGGCGGGGCCAGGAGCTAAGTCTCGACCCCTGCAACCACAATTAGGTGAGTACACTCTTGGGTTATCCTGGGTTCTCTACATTCATGTATGCATAAATACAGTTACATAGATTATCATACATAGCAAATATGCGTAGACAACCCAGGATAACCCAAAAAAGTCAGTTCACTGAGTTTAATCATTTCTAACTTGGCACTTAAAGTAAGAGGCTTACGACTCCTCTTTTTATCACAACTAAGCTTAGACGCCATAGTCAATGAGAGCCAACTAGTAAACGAAAGAGTAAACGAGAGAGAGAACGAGATACGGAGTTCAGAGAAGGTAAAAAAACAAACTGAACAGGTAGTGGGCGATCACTCGGTCAGGCGAAATGAATGCGATTAATACGTGTCCACTTTTAGTTCATTCACATACGTTTGTAAGAGTTTGTGAGACTTTTACCTCAAAATAATTTTTTTATTATAATAATAATTACCTCACAATACAAATACTCTTACATTGTGTACAAGTTAGTACAAAATAAACAAACAACAACACTCCCATTCTCATGCAACACACTATTTTTAGAGTTAATGATAGTATTACCATTATTATTATCATAATAAAAAAGAAGTGCTAAACCCACAAGGGTCGTGAATAACTATATATAGAGTGAAGGCATATGAAAGGAATATTTTTCTACAGTTATCCCTCAATGTTTGACTAGAGAAAACGTAATTCTTCCGACTTCTACAAAGTCGTTTGGTAAACAAATATCATATTTGTCAATTTTTATTCTGTGGGTGTATGTATCATGTTTATATGCTATGTAATGGGTTTTTTAAATTATTTTGAAGAAAATATCATAGATGAATTAATGAAAATGTCTATATTAACGTAAAATAAGACATTTAATGTGCCCAAGAGTGATTATTATTAATATTACGTAATGTTTTCCCTCCGCCCGGCAACACCATAGCATATAAACAGCATGTTTATATGCTTTGTAACGTGTTTCTTTTATAATTTTAAAGAAAATATCATAGATGGATTAATGAAAATGTCTATATTAACGTAAAATAAGACATTTAATGTGCGCAAGAGTGTTTATTATTAGTACAGTGGACCCCCGGTGTTCGTCCTGCTCAAAACACTCCCTTTTATGTAAGCGTATTTTTTTAAATGCTTTTATAAGTGTAGTTTTGGGGGTCTGAAAGAACTAGTCTACTTTACATTATTTCTTAAGGGAATAAATTTGATTGGTAATGGCACTTGAACAGCATTCTGTTACGAAAAATGGACGAACACCGGGGGTCCACTGTATTACGTAATGTTTTCCCTCCGCCCGGCAACCACACCTATATAGCATATAAACATAGCATATAAACAGCATGTTTATATGCTATGTAACATGTTTCTCATATAATTTTGAAGAATATATCATAGATGGATTAATGAAAATGTCTATATTGACATAAAATTGGACATTTAATGTGCCCAAGAGTGATGATTACATAGAGAGATGTGCTCACGGAAAATGTAAACAAACCGGGTGGCACGCGCCGTATCTGAAAGACGCTCTCCGTATACAAAAGTTTTGGTCATAATTTGAACTCGCCGTATGAACGGAACGCCGAAAGACGAAACGCCGAAAAGCGAGGCCCTACTGTAATCAAAATTTACATTTGTCCTTATGGGAACAAATTCATTCAGTAATGGCAATCAAACAGTTTGTTTACATTCTCTGCGTCTCTCTTGTTTACGATGGCATCTAAGGGTAGTTGTGATAAAAAGAGGAGTCGTAAGCCTCTTTAAATGTCAAGTTAGAAATTATTAAACTCAGTGAACAAGGTATATCAAAGGCAATAAGCAGATTAATAATAATAATCCTAGGTAGTAGATTGGTAGACAGCAACCATCTAAGGAGGTACTACCGTCCTGGCAAGTGAGTGTGAAATGGAATCCTGTAATTGTTTTACATGATGGTAGGATTGATAGTATCTTTTTCCTGTCTCATAAACATGCTAGATAACAAGTTTATCTTGCTACTTCTACTTACACTTGGGTCACACTACATATGCATGTGCACACATATATAGTAAATACCCATCTGGGTTTTCTTATATTTTCTAACTAGTTATTGTTCTTCTTTATTTCCTCTTATATCCATGGGGAAGTGGAAAAGAATTCTTCCTCCATAAGCTATGCATGTAGCAAGAGGCGACTAAAATGCCGCGAGCAAGGGGCTAGTAACCCCTTCTCCTGTATAAATTACTCGCAACACGTTGCATGCAAAGAGTATGTACCCTTTATTCGGAGCATGTTAAACACACTCACATAGGCTCCCCTCCAACCAGCGAACCATCGTTAAGGGTTTGGCGATGGGGCCCCATCATCAAATCAACGACTTGGTTCAGCCAATTATAATGCGAGTTTAACAATGACAAAGGTGACATGGATACCACTCACAGTTTGTCACTGGAATTCCTGCATTGAGCTGGTTGTCTCTGTCTTTTGGCTGCTGTTTTGCCTTGACAACTGTGGCGTGCACTAAATACTACTCTTTCTGTATATAGTGTACATATGTGTAAAAAGCCCTTTTCTATTTACTTGGTGAAGGAAAAGACAAAAGTCTTATATAATCATTGCATGGTAAAGGAAATACAAATTCAAAGCATTTTCTACTGTGTTTCTTTGCTCCAAGCTCCCTTTTACACTCAGGTTAACAGGCCATGAACCTGAGGTTGTAATACAACAGAACGAGTAAGAGGTAAAGATCCAGGTACTGAGACTGGAAATTAAAAAGATTTACCCTTTGGGGATTTGTTGGACTTTGAAGAAGTAGAGAGGCAAGGGGAAGGAGTTGTGCGAGGTATTGTAGATACAGGAGCTTGCGTGTGAGATGAAGATTGGAGAACAGTAGGAGGTGACAAGGTAGGGACCTCAGAATCCACGACTGGTGTGGGTCGCATCCTGGGGGACAAGATTAAGGACCCGAATGGAAATAAGACAGACAGTCCTCGATGATGCACTGACTTTCTTGGGTTATGCTGGGTGGCTAACCCTCCGGGGATTAAAAATCCGAAGAAATCTTATCTTATCTAAGGAGAGAAAGATCATGAGCTTGTCTATCATTCTGTACTGTGACGATGCATGCACTGCTCGAGAGCATGAAACAAAATAGTACGACTAACATGGCATAGGAGTGCCTTGCTGATACTATGATCAGAAAGATATTCTAAAGATGTCGGTTGTAGAGTGAAAAACTTCGTCCATTGTATACCTTTGATATACCTTTGAAGAGTTTGAGAGTTTCACTACTCTCGGAGCCCAGCCATGGGCCAGGCTCGCCTGGTGCTTGCCTGGTCAATCAGGCAGTTGCTGCTGGAGGCTCACTGCCTCACATATTCATCACAGCCTGGTTGATCTGGCACCTGGTGAAGATACTTGTCCAGTTTCCTCTTGAAGGCCTCTACACTTGTTCCAGCGGTGTTTCTGATATCTTCTGGTAAGATGATGAATGGGCACCAGACGAGCCTGGCCCATGGCCGGGCTCAGAGAGTAGAGAAACTCTTGAAACTCTTCAAAGGTATAGAAAGGTCTGGGACCCCTAATGATGATACAGTGTTCCCTTATTGTCCCCACCGCACCCGTGTTCCTCACTGGGTTTAGTTTGCACTT
Organism: Cherax destructor; assembly: GCA_009830355.1. Taxonomy (NCBI): domain Eukaryota; kingdom Metazoa; phylum Arthropoda; class Malacostraca; order Decapoda; family Parastacidae; genus Cherax; species Cherax destructor. Next base: position 20,689 of record WNWK01004840.1, read on the forward strand.
CCTCCCATATCTCTCACTCCGGTATGTTGTTATGGCAGTGTGCAGATTTGGGACCAGGCCCTCAAGTACTTTCCAGGTACAGCCTCTCCTCACTTAACGACAGAGTTCCGTTCCTAAGACCACATTGTTAAATGAATTCATCGCTAAGTGAGAAGCATACTATAATGGTAGTGAGTTTGTGTCAACCATCTTTGATATTGTTTTAATGTCACCTTTGCACCATTTATAACATTTCTGGTATACAGTGGACCCTCTGATTTCATACTGCTCCCAACTCGAACAATTATGTAAGTGTATTTTTGTAAGTGCTTTTGTAAGTGTATTTTTGGGGGTCTGAAACGGACTAATCTAATTTACATTCATCCTTATGGGACAAATTCGTTCAGTAACGGCACTCGAACAGCCTTCTGGAAAGAATTATTGACGAAATCCGGGGGTCCACTGTATGTATTTTTAAATATTCATACAGTAGTGTACTGTACAGTGGAACCCCAAGTTTCGGCCACCCCAAGTATCGGCTGCTTCGAGTTTCGGTTGCTTTTTTTTTTGCCAAATTTTGTCCCGAGTCTCAGCCGTTGCCCCGTGTTTCGGCCGGCATACCAGACATGTCCACCTGCCCATGGTGTCTTTGTTTATCCTTGAGTTAACATTACCCTGCGTGCTCATCCAAACATTTCACAATACAGTGGACCCTCTGTTTTCGTGTTTAATCCGTTCCTGAGGGATCGACTAAAACTGAAATCGACAAAAACTGAAGCCATTTTCCCCATAAGAAATAATGTAAATTCAATTAATCTTTCAAGAAACCCAGAAGTTTAAAAAAAAAAATTGGGGGGTCCTTAAAGATAGATTTACATGCACAAATGAATGAACATTCAATATAACACTTACCTTTATTGAAGACTGATGTTGCTGGATGGAAGAGAGGAAGAAGGGAAGAGACCCTAATTTTTGGAAGGAGACTCCCCCTCCATAAGGATTCTAGGTACCAAGTCCTCATCTGGGGTCACTTCCCTTTTTTGTCTTTTACTGGCACTAGGACCAGCTTGTGAGTCACTGCATACCTGTGGCACTAAATATCTGTCCAGAGAGCTCTGTTGCTGGCATCTCTTTATAATGTCCCTAAAATGGGATAAGAGATTGTCATTGTACATGTTGCCAACACGGATTGCAACATCTTTGCCAGGGTGATGTTCCTCTGCAAATGAATGAACCTCACTCCACTTTGCACAAATGTCCTTAATCTTTGAAGAAGGCACCTTACATCTCTCTTCCTCCTTCATTGAAGCAATTTCCTGAGATCTTCAGTGGTTAGATCTTCATTGTGGTCCTCCACCAACTCTTCCACATCCTGTCCACTTACATCCAACCCCATGGAATTCCCCAATGCCACAATACTTTCCACAACTTCCATAGGCTCCTCAGGGTCAGCCCCAAACCCTTCAAAATCCCTTTCTGGGACACAATCTGGCCACAACTTTCTCCAAGCAGAGTTCATCATCCTGGAAGTCACTCCCTGCCAAGCTTTATCTATAAGGCCTATGCAATGGAAGATATTAAAGTGATCCTTACAGAACTCTTTTAGGGTCAAAGTAGTGTCTGAGGTCACATCAAAGCACCTTTGAAACACTGCTTTGGTGTACAGTTTTTTGAAGTTTGCAATGACCTGCTGGTCCATGGGCTGGATGAGAGGAGTGGTGTTAGGAGGCAAGAACTTCACTGTTACAAAATTGAATTCCTTAGACAATTGGTCTTCCAAGTCTGGAGGATGAGCAGGAGCATTGTCCAGTACCAGGAGGCACTTGAGTCCCAATTTATTGTCCAATAGATATTTCTTCACACTGGGGCCAAACACTTGATTAAACCATTCCAGGAAAATTTCCCTAGTGACCCATGCCTTAGGGTTAGCCTTCCACATCACACACAATTTACTCTTGTCAACACTGTATTTCTTGAACACTCTGGGATTTTCAGAGTGATACACCAGTAAAGGCTTCACTTTGAAATCCCCACTAGCGTTACCACACAACATAAGAGTTAGCCTGTCTTTCATAGGCTTGTGTCCTGGCAGTGCCTATTCCTCCTGCGTGATGTAGGTCCTCTTTGGCATTTTCTTCCAAAAGAGGCCTGTTTCGTCACAATTAAACACTTGTTCGGGTTTGAAATTTCCAGCCTCTACATATTCTTTAAACTCACGCACAAGTTTTTCAGCCGGTTGTTTATCTGAACTGGCACCCTCACCATGCCTTACAACACTGTATGCCACTTCTCTTCTTGAATTTTTCGAACCAGCCTTTGCTGGCCTTAAATTCATCAACATCAGCACTGGTTCCAGGCATTTTCTTGACAAGATCGGTATGCAACTGCTTTGCTTTTTCACAATTTAATGACTGCACAACACTGTCACCTACTAGCAGTTTTTCGTTTATCCACACCAACAACAATTTCTCCATATTTTCCATTGTTTGTGATCTCTGTTTCGTTATCGTATTCACCCCTTTCGCAACATTAGCTTCAGTGATTTCTTTTCTCTTCGCCACAATGGAACCGATGGTTGATGGGGCCTTATTGTATATCCTGGTGAGCTCAGCAATACGTACACCACTATCATATTTTTCTATTATTTCTTTCTTCAGTTCTACGGTGTTCCTCACTTTCTTTACCAAAGTACTGGCACTAGGAGCTTTCTTTGGGCCCATGGTGGCTTATTTAGTAGTCACACACAATAATCAAGGGCCAAAAACAATGAATTGTTAATAAATGTTTTGTATGAACTCCTGGGATGATGTTCACTCAAGCATAAACAATGCTACACTGCGTGACAATGTGCGTGGGAGGTGAGTGGGTGGCGGGCTCGTGGGCTTTGTATGTGCGCTGGGCACTGGACAGGTTCCGTACCAAGAACGAAAACGGAGGTAATATTTCCGCGAAAAGTGCCCGAAAACTGAAATCACTGATAACGGAGATACACGAAAACGGAGGGTTGACTGTAAATTCATTGTGTTTAGTGCTTCTTCATTAATTGTGACTGTGAAATAAGCCACCATGGGCCCAAAGAAACTTCCTAGTGGCATCCCTGTGGTAAAGAAAGTGAGGAACACCATACAAGTGAAGAAGAAGATACAGTGGATCCCCAGTTTTCGTAATTAATCCGTTCCAGAGAGAGTGACTAAAACCGAATATTACGATTTCCGAATCCACTTTCCCCATAAGTAATAATGAAAATTCCATTATTCCATTCCAGACACCCAAAAGTATTAAAATAAAATATTTTTGTACATTAAATATACATTAAATTACACAGAAAACAATGAGACATGAAGAATAAAACAATAATAACATGACACTAACCTTTATTAAAGAGTTGTTGATGTGTGGAAGACGGGAGGAGGGGAGAGGATGGAAGAGTTGCTATTGTTTGGAAGGGGAATCCTCTTCCATAAAGACTTCAGGTACCAAGTCCTTTTCTGGGGTTACTTCCCATCTTTGTTTTTTAATGCCACTAGGATCAGCTTGAGAGTCACTGGACCCCTGTCGCTCAAAAAAGTGTTCCAGAGAGTTCCGTTTCTGGCGTATGTTTGGAATTGTGCTGGCTACAGGGGTGTGTTTGGGGACAGGACAAGATAGTCCTTGAATATGACACTAATATCAACTCTACGGCTTATTTATCTGTCACAATTCATCTAATATGACATAATAAACAATATTAATAACATAGGTAGTAGGTTGGTAGACAGCAACCACCCAGGGAGGTACTACCGTCCTGCCAGGTGACTGAAACAAAAACCTGAAACTGTTTTACATGATGGTAGGATTGCTGGTGTCTTTTTCTGTCTCATAAACACGCTGGATAACAGGTATATCTAGCTACTTCTACTTACACTTTAGGTCACACTACACAGGTATGCACATGCATATACAGTGGTACCTCGAGTTACGATATTTTTTCGTTCGAGAATGCTGTTCAAGTGCCATTACCAAACGAATTTATCCCCATAAGGAATAATGTAAAATAGACTAGTCCTTTTACACCCCCAAAAATATACTTACAAAAGCATTTAAAAAAATAAACTTACATAAAAGGGCGATTTTGGGGACCATCGTAACTCGAGGTACCACTGTATATACATACACACATCTAGGTTTTTCTTCTTTTTCTTAATAGCTCTTGTTCTTTTTATTTTCTCTATTGTCCATTTGGAAGTGGAAAAGAATCTTTCCTCCGTAAGCCATGCGTGTCGTATGAGGCGACTAAAATGCCGGGAGCAATGGGCTAGTAACCCCTTCTCCTGTACACATTTACTAAAAAAGAGAAGAAGGAAAACTTTATAAAACTGGGTTGTTTGAATGTGCGTGGATGTAGTGCGGATGATAAGAAAGAGATGATTGCTGATGTTATGAATGAAAAGAAGTTGGATGTCCTGGCCCTAAGCGAAACAAAGCTGAAGGGGGTAGGCGAGTTTCAGTGGGGAGAAATAAATGGGATTAAGTCAGGAGTATCTGAGAGAGTTAGAGCTAAGGAAGGGGTAGCAATAATGTTGAAGGATCAGTTATAAAAGGAGAAGAGGGAATATAAATGTGTAAATTCAAGGATTATGTGGATTAAAATAAGGGTCGGATGCGAAAAGTGGGTCATAATAAGCATGTATGCACCTGGAGAAGAGAGGAGTGTAGAGGAGAGAGAGAGATTTTGGGAGATGTTAAGCGAATGTATAGGAACTTTTGAGCCAAGTGAGAGAGTAATTGTGGTAGGGGACCTAAATGCTAAAGTAGGAGAAACATGTAGAGAGGGAGTGGTAGGCAAGTTTGGGGTGCCAGGTGTAAATGATAATGGGAGCCCTTTGATTGAACTTTGTATAGAAAGGGGTTTAGTTATAGGTTATTCATATTTTAAGAAAAAGAGGATAAATAAGTATAAAAGATATGATGTAGGGCGAAATGACAGTAGTTTGTTGGACTACGTATTGGTAGATAAAAGACTGTTGAGTAGACTTCAGGATGTACATGTTTATAGAGGGGCCACAGATATATCAGATCACTTTTTAGTTATAGCTACAGTGGGAGTAAAAGGTAGATGGGATACAAGGAAAATAGAAGCAGTAAGAGAGAGGTGAAGGTTTATAAACTAAAGGAGGAGGCAATTAGGGTAAGATATAAACAACTATTGGAGGATAGATGGGTTAGTGATTGTGTAGGCAATGGGGTCGAAGATGTATGGGGTAGATTTAACCCTTTAGGGGTCGACAGGCCTTCTCAGAAAAGTGTTCCTAGGGTCGAAAATTTTTTGGAAAAAAAAAAATAATTTTTTCTTATAAAATGATAGAGAATCTTTTTCCGATCATAACGCCACCAAAATTATGAAATTTGATCGAAAACTAACGGAATTATGCTTTCGCGAAGTTAGCGGTAGCCATGACACTTACGCATCGGCGATTTTGCCCACTTTGAGCCCTCTTTTCGACAAATTCCACTGTTTCAGTCTCCGAAAATTATAGCTATTTCGCTAGAACTCCATTTCTTCTATCGATTGAGTACAAGAAACCGCCTATTTACCAATTTCATCTACCCAAAATAGTGGTCAGAAAATGGCAATTTTCCAATTTCACACAAATTTCAAACGATGCCAATTTCAAAATAGGGTCCAGAGTAAACAAGGCAGACATTCCTGGCACTAAAATAACATGTTCTCTGTTCATTAGTCACGTCTCCAGGCCCCTGTTCCATTACTTTTGCTTTTCATTTTGAATTTTTATTCTCACAAAAAATAGAAGATTTACTGTTATGTATACAACTGCATCATTGTAAAAATGGTATAAATAATATCAGAGCACTTGTGCATGAATATAAGACTCACCAGTTGATGTGTATTGGAGGCATGGTGTGATTTGTTTACTCTTGAACATCGTCAAAAATCGAACATTTTCGCTACGTTGAGCTCAATTTCAAGGTACAGTGGTACCCCGACTTACGATGGTCCCCAAACTCACCCTTTTATGTAAGTTTATTTTTTTAAATGCTTTTGTAAGTGTAATTTTGGGGGTCTAAAAGGACTAGTCTATTTTACATCATTCCTTATGGGGATAAATTCGTTTGGTAATGGCACTTGAACAGCATTCTGGAATGAAAAAATATCGTAAGTCGGGGTACCACTGTACTTGTTATTGTCATACCAATCCAAATCATCTCTATTTCTGTAATATATCTTCCATTCTATCAAATGAGACCAAGAAAACGAGAATACATCAATAAAAACCATACGAAAATCGACTGCAAAGTCGCTGTTTTAATCGAAAAAAACGGTCAGAGTTTTTTTTCTCTCATTATGCAGTGTGTACTGCAGGATTTTTTTTATACTGCGCACACTGACCACACAGACCCATTCTTTCATATGTATGCCTACCAGACGTTTTCTGCTTGAATTTGGGCGTACTAGTACGGCACCAACCCCTGCTCGTAAAACGTACTAGTACGGCACCAACCCCCAAAGGGTTAAAAATGTAATGTTAGAGTGTTCAGCAGAAGTTTGTGGTTACAGGCGAGTGGGTGCGGGAGGGAAGAAGAGCGATTGGTGGAATGATGATGTAAAGAGAGTAGTAAGGGAGAAAAAGTTAGCATAGGAGAGGTTTTTACAAAGTAGAAGTGATGCAAAGGAGGGAAGAGTATATGGAGAGAAAAAGAGAGGTTAAGAGAGTGGTGAAGCAATGTATAAAGAGAGCAAATGAGAGAGTGGGTGAGATGTTATCAACAAATTTTGTTGAAAATAAGAAAAAGTTTTGGAGTGAGATTAATAAGTTGAGGAAGCCTAGGGAACAAATGGATTTGACAGTTAAAAATAGGAGAGGAGAGTTATTAAATGGAGAGTTAGAGGTATCGGGAAGATGGAGGGAATATTTTGAGGAGTTGTTAAATGTTGATGAAGACAGGGAAGCTGTGATTTCGTGTATAGGGCAAGGAGGAATAACATCTTGTAGGAGTGTGGAAGAGCCAGTTGTGAGTGTGGGGGAAGTTCGTGAGGCAGTGGGTAGAATGAAAGGGGGTAAGGCAGCTGGGATTGATGGGATAAAGATAGAAATGTTAAAAGCAGGTGGGGATATAGTTTTGGAGTGGTTGGTGCTATTATTTAATAAATGTATGGAAGAGGGTAAGGTACCTAGGGATTGGCAGAGAGCATGTATTGTTCCTTTGTATAAAGGCAAAGGGGACAAAAGAGAGTGCAAAAATTATAGGGGAATAAGTTTGTTGAGTGTACCTGGTAAAGTGTATGGTAGAGTTATTATTGAAAGAATTAAGAGTAAGACAGAAAGCAGGATAGCAGATGAACAAGGGGGTTTTAGGAAAGGTAGGGGTGTGTAGACCAAGTGTTTACAGTGAAACATATAGGTGAACAGTATTTGGATAAGGGTAAAGAGGTTTTTGTGGCATTTATGGATTTGGAAAAGGCGTATGATAGGGTGGATAGGGGGCCAATGTGGCAGATATTGCAGGTGTATGGAATAGGAGGTATGTTACTGAAAGCAGTGAAGAGTTTTTATGAGGATAGTGAGGCTCAAGTTAGAGTGTGTAGGAGGGAAGAGGACTATTTCCCAGTAAAAGTGAGCCTTAGACAAGGATGTGTGATGTCACCGTGATTGTTCAATATATTTATAGATGGGGTTGTAAGAGAAGTGAATGCGAGGGTCTTGGTAAAAGGTGTGGGGTTAAAAGATAAAGAATTAAATACAAAGTGGGAGTTGTCACAGTTGCTTTTTGCTGATGACACTGTGCTTTTGAGAGATTCTGAAGAGAAGTTGCAGAGGTTGGTGGATGAATTTGGTAGGGTGTGTAAAAGAAGAAAATTGAAAGTGAATATAGGAAAGAGTAAGGTGATGAGGATCACAAAAAGATTAGGTGATGAAAGATTGGATATCAGATTGGAGGGAGAGAGTATGGAGGAGGTGAATGTATTCAGATATTTGGGAGTGGACATGTCAACAGATGGGTCTATGAAGGATGAGGTGAATCATAGAATTGATGAGGGAAAAAGGGTGAGTGGAGCACTTCGGAGTCTGTGGAGACAAAGAACTTTGTCCATGGAAGTAAAGAAGGGAATGTATGAGAGTATAGTTATACCAACACTCTTATATGGGTGTGAAGCATGGGTGATGAATGTTACAACGAGGAGAAGGCTGGAGGCAGTGGAGATGTCATGTCTGAGGTCAATGTGTGGTGTGAATATAATGCAGAGAATTCGGAGTTTGGAAATTAGGAGGAGGTGTGGGATTACCAAAACTATTATCCAGAGAGCTGAGGAGGAATTGTTGAGGTGGTTCGGACATGTAGAGAGAATGGAACGAGACAGAATAACTTCGAGAGTGTATAAATCTGTAGTGGAGGGAAGGCGGGGTAGGGGTCGGCCTAGGAAAGGTTGGAGGGAGGGGGTAAAGGAAGTTTTGTGTGCGAGGGGCTTGGACTTCCAGCAAGCATGTGTGAGCGTATTTGATAGGAGTGAATGGAGACAAATGGTTTTTAATATTTGACGTGCTGTTGGAGTGTGAGCAAAGTAACATTTATGAAGGGATTCAGGGAAACCGGCAGGCCGGACTTGAGTCCTGGAGATGGGAAGTACAGTGTCTGCACTCTGAAGGAGGGGTGTTAATGTTGCAGTTTTATAACTGTAGTGTAAAGCACCCCTCTGGCAAGACAGTGATGGAGTGAATGATGATGAAAGTTTTTCCTTTTCGGGCCACACTGCCTTGGTGGGAATAGGCCGATGTGTTAATAAAAAAAATAAAAAAACATAACATATATTAGGGTAGGTGTTTGTGAGGTAGTCTGTTGGACGGGTGTTCAAGCTTGGGATTTTACTTGCTAGATTCTTTCCTATGGTGGAGAAGAAAACATTAAGTCTGTTTGCTGTCTCAGTAGGTGAGAGTAGGGGTTCATCTGTTTTTGATAATTTGATGGTGTTGTTTTTCAATATCTTTTTATTTCCTAGAATTGCAGATACGGTCTTCCAGGTCTTTTTCATATCACCTTTTATGTTCTGGAGTCTGTTCTCATAATACAATTTTTTGACCTTCTTATCAGGCTGGTAAGGATTGATGAGTAGCGTTTGGATTGTTCTCTGGTTATTAGACCCCTTCTGTATTGTTTTTCATATTGGTGCCTTTTGTTAATGGATTTAAGGATGCTGGGTGTTAGCCAGGGATTGTTAAGTCTCTTAGCTGTGGTCTGTTTAGTTTTTTTAGGGCAATGTTTGTTATAGAGGTGGTGGGTTTTTTTAAGGAAATTCTTGATGCATTCATTAGTATCTGAGTATGTTTCTAACTCATTATGCCAGTCAATGTTAATCATAGCTGTTATAAAGTTATTTACAGCTGACTCGTTATGTAGTCTGAAGGTAACTTTTGTAATATCTTGGGGCAATTTAAAAAGGTTGGTTATGAGAAAGGTCGGGTAGTAGTCTGTGGTGTTGTCTGTGATTATGCCTAATTTTAGAGGGGATATAGTGTTAGTCCAGATGTGGTCTAGTAATGAGGTACTAGTCTCGGAGATTCTTGTACGTTTTGATATTGTTGGTAGTAACAAGCAGTTGCTCATAGTGTTTGTGAATTCTGTTACTTGTGGGTCCTGGTCGTGTAGGAGATTTATATTGAAATCTCCTGTGAGCAGCAAATGGTCTTTGTTCATGTGCGCATCAGTTATCAGGTTTCCTAGTTTTTCACTAAAGTGGTGAATGTTTGACTGTGGTAATCTGTAGATGTTTATCACTGTGAGGGGTTTTTGCAGGTCTTTTGAGTTAAATTTAGCTATAATATATTCTCCATGCTCATCCCTTATGCAAGAGTTATTGATACATTCAAGTTCATCTTAGTAATACAGTGGTACCTCGACTTACGATGGTCCCCAAACTCACCCTTGTATGTAAGTTTATTTTTTTAAATGCTTTTGTAAGTGTAATTTTGGGGGTCTAAAACGACTAGTCTATTTTACAACATTTCTTAAGGAGATAAATTCGTTTGGTAATGACACTTGAACAGCATTCTGGAATGAAAAAATATCGTAAGTCGAGGTACCACTGTATATAGCTATTCCACCCCCTCGCTGATCTGTCCTACAGTTGTGAATGGCTGTGTAACCTGGGATGGCATAAACATCTGTAGTATCAGGCTTTAGCCAGGTCTCAGTGAGTGTGATGATTGACATATTGGACTGGAGGGATTGGAGTAGTGCTGTGAGGTCATCATAATGTTTGCTCAAAGATCTAACATTGTAATTGAAGATAGTTATGTTATTGTTGGCTCTGAGTAATGTATTTGCTTGATCTGCTGTGTAATAGTTGCAGTTGCTGTTGGAATCATGTAAGTCATTTAATAATAGGTTGATATCAGGATCAATTCCTGTAATCATAAGATTTGATGTGATTCTATAACTAGACCTGAGAACAATGGATAATACTAAACTTAATAATATGGTACTAGATTAAATTCTTAGTAACTATTGGATTACAATTTTTAACAATTGTTCACAGAGATATAGGATATTTGACAGAGTTCTTGGCACGTGAATTTGTACCTTAATTAATTTATACAAATGCAATTAATTGAACTATGGTAGTTATTCTAAAGCTAGGAATAAAGGAGCTAGGGAAAATAATAGCAAACAATGAAAGTAAAGTAATTTAGCACCTGAGTTAGCACCTTAATTATTATAATAAAAATTAATATAAGAACTGTGGCAGTTAGATAATTTTTTAAAAATAAAGAAACTAGGGAATATAATAGTAAACAATGAGAGTAAACACTTTATGGAATATAATAGTAAACAATGAGAGTAAAACACTTTAGCACCAGAATTAGCACCTTAATTATTTTTTAAAGCTTCAAGTAAAGGAGTTATTGGATGAAAGGCAGTACTAGGTATTGATTTGTTGAGAACTATTTCAAGAGAATATATAAATGGGGACTAAATTAAATGGACAGATAGTAAATATGATATAAAATTAATTTAGAAGCAAGATTTGATTTATATTATAAAGTTTAAGCAAGTAATAGCACTAAAAAAAAAGTACATTGTATATGAGGTACAGTGGTACCTCGAGTTACGATATTTTTTCATTCGAGAATGCTGTTCAAGTGCCATTACCAAACGAATTTATCCCCATAAGGAATAATGTAAAATAGACTAGTCCTTTTACACCCCCAAAAATATACCTACAAAAGCATTTAAAAAAATAAACTTACATAAAAGGGCGATTTTGGGGACACTGTACTTCCCATCTCCAGGACTCAAGTCCGGCCTGCCGGTTTCCCTGAATCCCTTCATAAATGTTACTTTGCTCACACTCCAACAACACGTCAAGTATTAAAAACCATTTGTCTCCATTCACTCCTATCAAATACGCACACGCATGCTTGCTGGAAATCCAAGCCTCTCGCACACAAAACCTCTTTTACCCCCTCCCTCCAACCTTTCCTAGGCCGACCCCTACCCCGCCTTCCCTCCACTACAGATTTATACACTGTCGAAGTCATTCTGTTTCGTTCCATTCTCTCTACATGTCCGAACCACCTCAACAACCCCTCCTCAGCCCTCTGGATAATAGTTTTGGTAATCCCGCACCTCCTCCTAATTTCTTAACTTCAAATTCTCTGCATTATATTCACACCACACAATGACCTCAGACATGACATCTCCACTGCCTCCAGCCTTCTCCTCGTTGCGACATTCATCACCCATGCTTCACACCCATATAAGAGTGTTGGTATAACTATACTCTCATACATTCCCCTCTTAACTTCCATGGTCAAAGTTCTTTGTCTCCACAGACTCCGAAGTGCACCACTCACCCTTTTCCCCTCATCAATTCTATGATTCACCTCATCCTTCATAGACCCATCTGCTGACATGTCCACTCCCAAATATCTGAATACATTCACCTCCTCCATACTCTCTCCCTCCAATCTGATATCCAATCTTTCATCACCTAATCTTTTTGTTATCCTCATCACCTTACTCTTTCCTATATTCACTTTCAATTTTCTTCTTTTGCATACCTTACCAAATTCATCCACCAACCTCTGCAACTTCTCTTCAGAATCTTCCAAAAGCACAGTGTCATCAGCAAAAAGCAACTGTGACAACTCCCACTTTGTATTTGATTCTTTGTCTTTTAACCCCACACCTCTTGCCAAGACCCTCGCATTCACTTCTCTTACAACCCCATCTATAAATATATTGAACCACGGTAACATCACACATCCCTGTCTAAGGCCTACTTTTACCGAGAAATAATCTCCCTCTCTCCTACACACTCTAACCTGAGCCTCACTATCCTCATAAAAGCTCTTCACTGCTTTCAGTAACCTACCTCATATTCCATACACCTGCAACATCTGCCACACTGCCCCCCTATCCACCCTATCATACGCCTTTTCCAAATCCATAAATGCCACAAAAACCTCTTTACCCTTATCCAAATACTGTTCACCTATATGTTTTACTGCAAACACTTGGTCTACACACCCCCTACCTTTCCTAAAGCCAACTTGTTCATCTGCTATTCTGCTCTCCGTCTTACTCTTAATTCTTTCAATAATAACTCGACCATACACTTTACCTGGTATACTCAACAGACTTATTCCCCTATAATTTTTGCACTCTCTTTTGTCCCCTTTGCCTTTATACAAAGGAACAATACACGCTCTCTGCCAGTCCCTAGGTACCTTACCCTCTTCCATACAATTCCATGCAATTATGTAAGTATAATATTGTAAGTGCTTGTGGAAGTGTATTTTTGGGGGTCTGAAATAGACTAACCTAAATGACATTTTTTCTTAAGGAAGTAAATTCGTTCGGTAATGGCACTTGAGCAGGCTTCTGCAATGAATTTTTTTCGTTAACCAGGGTTCCACTGTACTATGTTTACCTTGTTTTCCTAGCAATCGTGTTTCTTTGATTTCATTACTTTGCACATTAACTCGTAGGTGGTCTTGTAATATGTTGATAGCAGTTTCCTTGCATTGGGATTGAGTTATGTCTCTGGGAATGTGATTGCTGTTTATTATAACTGCATCAGACAAGTTATCTTGTTCGGTTTTGTCATCTTGAAAATCAAGATATTCATCAAGTTGAGTGTGCATGTTGTTATTCCAGTCCTTGATTGCTTCTTCCACCTTCATATTCAGAGTTGTTATTTGATCGGTGTGACTGGTTATAGCTGTTTGCAGAGTATTTTCTGTGTCAGTATTTCCCGATGTAATCTTCTCTTCAAGGTTTTGGATCTTGATCTCGAGGTTAGTTAGCTTGGATTCATATTTCACTAGTTTTGCTTTGATGTCTTTGTTTTCAGCTTCAAGGGCAATGATGTATTCCCTAAAAGTATCAGGAGTAGTCATACCTTGGTGACCAGGGTGGAATCCTACAAAGCTGGTGGGGTTGGAGGGAGAGTCAGCCATGTTCGGTGTTATTGTTATTGTCGGGACCCGGGCGGGGGTGTGGGGGGTTGTTGATGCACAGGCTTTCTGCTGTGTAGACATGTTGTGTTTCAAAGTCCTTAGCGTTGGTTTCTTGTTACTGTTGTTGGTTCCTCTGCGAGTTCCGCTCATAGTATCACTAGTGAAGCTATGGAGGCTGCTTTATTTCCTTTAGCTTGGGTTAGGCGTTCGTCTGGCAGCGCGGGCGATGTTTGGGTTTGCAGGGCTGTCTTCCTTAGATCTTCAATTTTGTTAAGGTTTGGGTAGCATTTCTAGTATTCTTGGGTCATTTTGTGATCTACAGTGGACCCCCGAGTTTCGTAAAAACTTCACTCCTGAAGTCTGCTCAAGTGCCGTTACCGAACGAATTTACTCCCTTAAGGAAAAATGTCACATAGGTTAGTCTATTTCAGACCCCCAAAAATACTTTTCCACAAGCACTGACAATATTATACTTACATAAATGTACGATTTCCGGGGTTTACGAAACTCGGGGGTCCACTGTACGTGGGTTTGTGATAGAATGGAAGATATATTACAGAAATAGAGATGATTTTTATTGGTTTTAGTAGTGAAAATAGCTTGAAATTTAGTTCAAATTAGCAGAAATGTATTGTTTATTCTGGACCCTATTTTGAAATTGGAATATTTTGAACTGTGTGTGAAATTGGCCAAATTACCAATTTGTGATAATTTTATTGGGTAGTTGAAATGGTTGAATTGGCAGTTTCTTGTGCTCAATCGATAAAATAGAAGTGATACTAGTGAAATAGCTAAGAATTTGGTCGACTGGAATAATGTAATTGGCCTAAAACAGGAGTAAAAGTGGGCAAAATCGCCAATGCGTAAACATCGCAGACACAGTAAAATTCGCGTGTAATTTCATCAATTTTCAATCAAATTTCGTACTTTTTGTTTTACACTATCACCTTCAGAAAAAGATTCTCTACCATTTCATAAGAAAAATTAAAAAAAAAAAAATTAATTCTTGGACCCTGTGGATAAGGCGTAGAACTATGGCTAGGACCCTCAAAGAGTTAAGCCATCCAACAACAACAAAATACTTTTCATCAATGGATTTCTAAAGGAGTAAAATGAGATGTTTGCAGAATTCAGAGATACCCCACACAAAAGACCACTTTGACAGCGAAATATGGATAACAGGGTATGTTTTTAGATGCGACAGAGTAAACAGGAAACAAGGGAGGGTTGGCCTGTTTGTCAAAGAGTCGCTCATTTGGGAAGAGTTACTGAACACCTAAAATGATGTAACTGAAGTTCTAACAATAAAGACTGAGAACCAAAACTTAGTCATTTTGGTTGTATATAAACCACCAAATGCAACTTCCCAACAGTTCAAGCAACAGTTATTGAAAATTGATTACCTTCCAACTCCAAACCCAAACATCTTGCTGCCTGGTGATTTCAATCTAAGACATACACAATGGAAGAATGTAGCAAATGTTATAGCAGAAACTATCCTTGGAGTTTCTGCTATAACATTAAGCCAACAGGCAGCTGAGCCAACAAGACTGGAAAATACACTTGGCCTTATTTCTACAAATAATGATGACCTGGTAAGAAACATTACAATGTCAAAAACAACTAATTTGAATCACAATCTAACTGAAGTCCAGACTTATATGCACAGAGGTCCTGACCAGCAAAATGCATACAGCTACAAGGGTGCCTTCACCAAATTCAACTTCAACAATAAGAACATCAACTCTGATCAGGTAAATCATGTCCTAAATGAAACATGGTGGAAAGATATCTTAAATAACATGGATCCAAACCACTGCCTTGAAAGGATCAACTTTCTGGCAGCTGAGGTATGCTCAAGGCATATTTCCTTAAGAAAAAAGAAGAAAAGTAAACTGGAGAGAGAAAGAGATGCTCCCTCTACAGGAGAAGGTGAAGAATCACTGAGCTCCTCAAGTGGGCTAGATTATCTGAAATACGCAAGGAAGCATTGACCAGGGAAGTGGAAAATATTGAGCTTAAGTTAAAGGATTCATACGGGATCCAGGAGAGACAGAAGGAGGTAAAAGCAACTAATGAAATAGAAAGAAATTAAAAATATTTCTTTTCATATGCCAAAAACAAGGCAAAAACCACATCTTGTATTGGGACCTTGCTCAGACAAGATGGAACTTATACAGATGACAACAAAGAAATGAGTGAGATACTTAAGTCTCAATATGACTGTGTTTAGGAAATCCTCCTGTGCCTTAGATGCTCAAGGTCAGGAACAAGGGTAGGGTTTGGGTTACTTGTAAGTGGTTTTCCGTGCTGTAGTACCAGTAAACTAAACTCTAAACATCCCTCTTACAAAACTGTTTACCATATTACTTAAGTGATTAGTACCTATTATAAATTATATTTTACATATTACTAGTATGTAATAAGCAAACCACTACTGCATTTTTCCTTTTTCCCAGAATATGTTTGCCAAAATTGAAGTGTGCCTTACATGCTGGAAAATAAAGCAATTCATAGTGCCCTCAAATCTGCTGTGAGCAATCAATTTTAACCTAGACACATGAAAACAAGTCTATGCAATGGGTGTGTACAGTATAAAAAAAAATCCTTCCTCACACAGTTCATGACGGGAACAGCTAATTTCTGACCCTAAATTTGGATTAAACTAGCAAATTTTAGGCATTTTTTGGGTTGCTGTTTCTTAAGAGCCAATAGATAGACCAGAAGACAAACCAGTGATATGCAGAAATTTTCAGTCAGTTTAAGACCAGAAGTGATCTGAAATAGACCTCAAAGTGGCAGAAATGGTCAATTTTCCCCCATCTGCAACAGTTATTGGAATAACTTAAACTACAACCAAGCAATTCTTAGTTACAGTTTATTAACTGAGAAATGCAGGAAAAAGAAATGTTGATTTTTAGTGTGACAATGGACTCAAAATGGAAGCAAAGTGTTATATGGGAGAAACATGAGGACATGATTAATGAACAGAGGAAAGGTTGATTTAGTGGCAGGAATGCCTACAGTGTTTGTTTTACTGCTTTTAAATTGGAATTTACTGAAAAAGTGTAAAATTGGCCAAATTTCTGATTCTGAGCACTTAACCCTTTCAGGGTTATTGACGTACTAGTACGGCTTACGCCCTGGGGTTATTGACGTACTAGTACGCCTAAATTCTAGCGCCCTCAAATCAAGCAGAAACAGGCTGTTAGGCCTAGATGTGATAGAATGGGTCTGTGCGGTCAGTGTGCGCAGTATAAAAAAATTCCTGCACCACACAGTGCATAATGAGGAAAATAATACTCTGACCGTGTTTTTGGTTTAAAACAGCGACTTTGCAGTCTATTTTCGTATGGTATTTATTGATGTATTCTCGTTTTCTTGGTCTCATTTGATAGACTGGAAGATATATTACAGAAATAGAGATGATTTTGATTGGTTTGACAACGACAAGTACCTTGAAATTGAGCTCAAAGTAGTGAAAATGTTCGATTTTTGACGATGTTCAAGAGTAAACAAATCACACCATGCATCCAATACACATCAACTGGCGAGTCTAATATTCATGCACAAGTGCTCTGATATTATTTATACCATTTTTACAATGATGCAGTTGTATACATAACAGTAAATCTTCTATTTGTTTGCGAGAATAAAAATTCAAAATGAAAAGCAAAAGTAATGTAAGAGGGGCCTGAAACGTGACAAATGAACAGAGAAGACGTTATTTTAGTGCCAGGAATGTCTGCCTTGTTTATTCTGGACATTATTTTGAAATTTGCATCGTTTGAAATTTGTGTGAAATTGGCCAAATTGCCATCTTCTGACCACTATTTTGGGTAGTTGTAATAGGTAAATAGGCGGTTTCTTGTATTCAATCGATAGAAGAAATGGAGTTCTAGCGAAATAGCTCTAATTTTAGTTGCCTGAAACATTGGAATTTGCCGAAAATAGGGCTCAAAGTGGGCGAAATCGCCGATGCGTAAGTGTCATGGCTGCCGCTAACTTCGCGAAAGCATAATTCCGTTAGTTTTTTATCAAATTTCATAATTTTTGTGGCGTTATGATCGGAAAAAAATTCTCTATCATTTCATAAGAAAAAATAATTTTTTTATTTTTTTTAAATTCTTGGACCCTGAGAACGAGTTTTGGAGACCCCCCTTGGACCCTGAAAGGGTTAATAGGGTGGTTCTGATAGATTAATGGGCAGTTTTTGCAATCAATGGATAGCACAGAAGGAATACTAGCATAAAAAGTCAGGAATTAGGTCATTACGAGGAAAGGAATTAGCCTAAAATATGCTTATAATTAGGCAAAATTGCTGCTGCATAAAGTACTCTCTGGCCTCCAACTTCACTCTTGCCTAATTCTGTATTACAGTATATTAACACTGAGTGGCCATCGCATAGAACTATGTTATTGATGCCAGGGTCCTCATGCTGATCTACGTCATGAACTCAGCTCACTCAGATAATCTTTGAGAGGTAAATTTTGGCCAAGATACCAGAGAATGGGTCTGTGTGGTGAGTGTGCACAGAATAAAAAAATCCTGCATTTTTTTTTTCTTTGGATGGGTTTTATGGTCTGTAAGACAGATGGTTTTGATT
Organism: Cherax destructor; assembly: GCA_009830355.1. Lineage (NCBI taxonomy): Eukaryota > Metazoa > Arthropoda > Malacostraca > Decapoda > Parastacidae > Cherax > Cherax destructor. The sequence continues at coordinate 38,732 of WNWK01004840.1, forward strand.
GGCTTCAGGATCAGAAGGATCATGAAACTGGGCTCAAAGTAGCAGAAATATTTGTTTTTTGCCGATTTTACCGAGGACAGTAAAGCCCCCTAAACATCTCAGTTCGTTTAATAGGTTTTTAATAGGTCTGATTCAATTATTGGGATGCCATAATCCATGACCAATCATTCCTAGTTATATTTTATTATCCGAGAAATGAGGTAAATCTATATCTTTTTGTGATTATGAATTCAAAATGGAAGGCAAGTGTAATATAAAAGAGGCTTGGGACATGATTAACAAACAGGAAATGTTGCTTTAGTGCCAGAAATGTCAACACTGTTTACTTTGAACCCTATTTTCATATTTGTACTTTTTAATTTTATGTAAAATTGGCCAAATTACTAATTTATGTGCACTTTATAGGGTAATCGCAATAGCTGAGTGTGCGGTTTCTCGTGCTTAATTGACAGAACAGAAGGCATAGTAGTGAAATAGCTAAGAATTTGTCTAATAGAAAAGGCTTAAAATAGGACTCAAAGTGGGCAAAATCTCATGCATAAATTGTGCCCAGACCTCTTAATTTCACCCCTGCATAATTTCATAAGTTTTCCATCAAATTTCATATTTTTGGTACCATTAGCTTCAGAAAAAGATTCTCTACCATTTTAAAAGATATTTTTTTTTTCAAATTTGTGGATACAGAAAGGCCTTTCAATCTGATTAGTGCAGACAGTTTAAAGGTTAACTATTTGTCTTCACTCACTCTTATCCAATGCACTCACACAACCCTACTGGAAGCTCAAGCCCCTAAAACTCGAAGCCTCTTTTACCACCTCCCGCCATCTGTTCCAGAAATGACTCTACTTCTATTTTCCACACCAAATTTATACACCCTGTTCATCAAACTATCCCTCTCCATGCTCTCTACATTCCCAAACTGTCTCATGCATATATACATACATACACACATCTACCTACCTACCTACATATCTGCCTACCTCCTATAACATGTACACCTATCTGCCAAGGAGGATCTTTGAAACCGAAGTTCACAGGTTACCTGTATTACTTTTTTAATGTCCAAGTGGTTTATTTCTCATTTGCAAAAGTACTGAAAGTGTTAGCTTTCAATAAAATTTTATAAATAAAGACTCACCTCCAGAGCTTCTTCCTCCTGTATCTACAGCAGCACAAAGGTATAAGCATTAGTGTATGTTAACTGTTTTAAATAAAACTGTTGCTAACCATTAATACTCAATTACAATTATACAAGCAGAAAATGGTATTATTAAGTTTAATCAATAGAGTATAGGAGGTTCCTCAATTTACCAGTTATATTACTGCTTCTTCAACTTACAAATGAATCATTATAATAATGGTATACAATACCAGCAAGTAGCTAAGTAAGACATATGCTGATGAACTGCTGGTATCATTTTTACCTCTACACTGCTTCTACTCTCTCCATATTTAGCAATCTCTGTATTCAGCTAAAGAAGCCTACAGTAAAGTGAAATGTTTTGGAAATAAAGATACCAAACGATTGCACGTGTATCTTACTCATTTACAAATGAATTGGTGATACAGAAAACACTAATAAGGAGGATGGCTACATTTTATACATGTTTGTAGTGAAGATGTAAAAATTTAAGTGATTTCTAAGTGCTTTGTCTGTAAATGTGGATGTGTGTAACTTGGGATACATATTTGTGAATCGGGGAACTCTTGTATATTAATGTATGCACATGAGTTTCTCTGGCTGAGCTGAAAATTACAAAAATATTTAAGTAGCAGTGAGAGATGACTAGTGCACTTTAAAATAAAAGTGATAAATAGATCAGTGGTCAGAATATTCAACATCCAACTACAAGGGCCTGGGTTCAATACCTAGGCAAGATGAGGTGCATAAGCTTTTGTTGGTTACTTCCAGTGAGGTGTACACTACAACTAGAGTTAGGCTCTGAAATGAACTGAGGAAAGCAAACCACAAAGTATGCTGAGATCCAGCTGCAGAATTTACAATGCACTGGAACCATTTGATTATTCACTGATTTAAATATCTAGAAATTAATATAATAATTAGTTTGCATTCATCATTACTAATTTTCTTCTATCTTAACAATTTGCTACTACCATTAATCTATTATCTTAATTAATGTTTTTTTCCTTAGCAAACTGACCGTCTCCCACCAAGGTAGTATTTCCAGAAAAAGAAGAAACACTCTCACCATCATTCACTCTATTACTGTCTTGCCAGAGGCACACCAATACTACAATTCAGATGCAACCCCTTCTTCAGAGAGTAGGCACTGTATTTCCCACCTCCAGGACTCAAGTTTGCTTAATAGGTTTTCCTGAATCCCTTCAAAAAAGTTACCTTATTTACACCCCAACACTTCGTCAGTCCAAAAAAAACCTTTACCCACCCACCTTCCCACCCACACCCATACTAGAGAAAGTGCAAAGGTTTGCACCAAGACTAGTCCTGGAGCTAAGGGGTATGTCCTATGAGGAGAGGTTAAGGGAAATCGACCTGACGACACTGGAGGACAAGAGAGATGGGGGGACATGATAACGACATACAATGGACCCTCGGGTTTCGTTCACCTCCAAACTCGAACAATTATGTAAGTGTATTTTTGTAAGTGCTTTTGTAAATGTATTTTTGGGGGGTCTGAATTGACTAATCTAATTTACATTTATCCTTATGGGAACAAATTCGTTCGGTAACGGCACTCAAACAGCATTCTGGAAAGAATTTTAAACGAAAACAGAGGGTTCACTGTATAAAATACTGAGAGGAATTGACAAGGTGGACAGAGACAGAATGTTCCAGAGATGGGACACAGCAACAACGGGACACAGTTGGAAGTTGAAGACTCAGATGAATCACAGGAATGTTAGGAAGTATTTCTTCAGTCACAGAGTGGTCAGGAAGTGGAATAGTTTGGGAAGCGATGTAGGGGAGGCAGGATCCATTCATAGCTTTAAGAAGAGGTATGATAAAGCTCATGGTGCAGGAAGAGTGACCCAGTAGCAGCCAGTGAAGAGGCAGGGCCAGGAGCTATGACTCGACCCCTGCTACCACAACTAGGTGAGTGCTCACACTCACACTCCCCACACACACACACACACCCACCTTCCCCTTTCCTAAAGGGACTGCTACCCTGCCTTCCCTCCACTACTGATTTATACACCCTCCAAGTCATTATATTTTTCTCCATTCTCTCTAAATGTCCAAACCACCTCAACCACCCCTCCTCAGCCCTCTGAATAATACTTTTAGTAACCCTGCACCTCCTCCTAATCTCCAAGGTACGAATTCTCTGCATAATATTTACACCACACGTTGCCCTTAGACATGACATCTCACTGACTTCAGCCTCCTCCTTGCTGCAACATTCACAACCCATACTTCACACCCATATGAGAATGTTGATACCACTATACTTTCATACATTCCCCTTTTTGCCTTCATGGAAAATGTTCTTTGTATCTACAGATGCTTCAATGCACCATCCACCTTTGTCCCCTAATCAATTACAGTGGACCCCCGGTTATCGGCCATAATTCGTTCCAGAATGCTGTTCGAGTGCCGTTACCGAACGAATTTGTTCCCATAAGGAATAATGTAAATTAGATTAGTCCGTTTAGACCCCCAAAAATATACTTACAAAAGCACTTACAAAAATACACTTACATAATTGTTCGAGTTGGAAACAGTACAAAATCCGGGGGTCCACTGTATTTGGTTCATCTCGTCTTTCATAGACCTATCCGCTGACAAGTCCACTCCCAAATATCTGAACATATTCACTTCCTCCATACTCCCTTCTCCAATCTTACACTCTACCTGGTATACTCAACAGGATTTTTTTTTTTTTAACATGTTGGCCGCTTCCCAACGAGGCAGGGTGACCCGAAAAAAAAAAAACTTTTATCATTCAACACTTTCACCATCTTTCATACATAATCACTGTCTTTGCAGAGGCATTCAGATACGACAGTTTAGATGTCACTCCAAACAGCCAATATCCCAAACCCCTCCTTTAAAGTGCAGGCACTGTATTTCCCACCTCCAGGACTCAAGTCCGGCTAACCGGTTTCCCTGAATCCCTTCACAAAATATTACCCTGCTCACACTCCAACAGGCTTATTTCCCTATAACTTTTACACTCTCTTTTGTTCCTCTTTCCTTTATACAAAGAAACTATGCATGCACTCTGTCAATTCCTAGGTACCTTCCCTTCTTCCATACATTTACTGAACAAAAGCACTAACAACTCCTAAACTATATCCCTGCCTGCTTTTACAATTGTATCTTGATCCACCAATCCCAGCTGCTTTACCACATTTCACTGTACCCTCTCCATTACACACCTCCACCACCACAAATCTGACTCTTCCTCACTCCTAAATAATAATAATAATTTTTTTTTTTATAAACACATCGGCTGTTTCCCACCAAGGCAGGGTGGCCCAAAAAAGAAAAACTTTAATCATCATTCACTCCATCACTGTCTTGCCAGAGGCATGCTTACATTACAGTTATAAGACTGCAATATTAACACCCCTCCTTCAGAGTGCCAGCACTGTACTTCCCATCTCCAGGAATCAAGTCTGGCCTGCCGGTTTCCCTGAATCCCTTCATAAATGTTACCTTGCAAACACTCCAACAGCACGTCAAGTCCTAAAAACCATTTGTCTCCATTCGCTATCTAACAAGCTCACGCATGCTTGCTGGAAGTCCAATAATAATACAGTACAGTGGACCCTCGCTATTCAAACACTCCAAAACTCACCCTTTTATGTAAGTTTATTATTTTAAGTGCTTTTATAAGTGTATTTTTGGGGGTCTGAAATGGACTAAACTAATTTACATCATTCCTTATGGGAATAAATTCGTTTGGTAACAGCTCTTCAACAGCATTCTGGAATGAGGGTGAGTTTTGGAGTGTTCGAATAGCGAGGGTCCACTGTAATATCTTTATTTCTACAAGTACATGTACAAGGTATACAGGACTGCCTGACATCAATGACATACCACTACACAGAAAGCCACTGGTTATGCAGAGCATTTCGGGCAAATTAGGTCAATTTTTGTCCCAGGATGTGACCCACACCAGTCGACTAACACCCAGGTACCCATTTTATTGATGGGTGAACATGGACAGCAAGTGTCTTATGGAAACACATCCTAATGTTTTCCAGTCATACCAGGGGATCGACCCCCGGACCTCAGTGTGTGAGCTGACTGCACTAGCAATCGAGCTACGTGATGTTATACCTCCTTGGTCAATGCATTAAATCACTACTTTCCTTTCCTCATCAATATTTACCAGTTCTTTAAAATATTACCTTTACTCTGGCATCTTCACAATACTTCCAACTCCCAATCTAATAACCTCTAACTTTTTCTAATTCTTATTTCTTTTTCTTACTGTATATACATATAATCAATCTATCTTTTCCCTTATTTCCTGTTCTTTCTCCTTTTTTCTCTTTTCTCCATTGTCTTCCTCCTCCTCCTCCTCTTTTTTTCTTTTCCACCTTCTCCCTCTTTTCTCCTCTATCTCCCCTCTTTTCCATTCCTAATCCTCCACCCTCACCATTCTCCCCACCCTATGTCTCTCTCCTAATTCTTCCCCTCTCTTCTCGTCTTGACTACTTATCTTCATCATTCCTCACTCCTTATTCCTTCCCTTTCTCTCTCCTTTCATCCCCCCCTCTCATTCGCCTCCTCTACGCATCCATTTTTTTCTCTCCATTTCAACACCTTTTTTTTCTTCTTTGTCTCCCTCTTCATCCTTTTTTCCTATTCCCTCCTTTCCTTTACCTAATTTTTTATACACCTAGTCTTCCTTGCCCTCTATCACTTTTCTTTCACCTACTGTTTTCTTTCCTTGTCCCTCTCTACCTGACATCATCCTCCTCCTCTCAACCCTCTTCATAAAAATACAGTAGCTCACATTTTTAGTATTCTATGATTCAAATTAAATTTTACATCTCCAACAGAAGCATGCCCATTTCCATTAAGATACACCAAAGTGGAATGCATTTCCAGTGGTGCACATATTTCCGTTAATGAGTGCCAAAGTGAAATTCACTTCCATTGGTGGCACGCATTTCCATTAAGAAGCACCATGGCAGGCAGGCAGGAGACCCATCACTACTCATTGGGCAACTCAATTGTTTTACAGGTCCAGGGAAGGGTGTGAGAGGAGGTGAACAGATATAAACAGCCTCCCACATGGGTCAATGTATATACAGGTACTCCTCATATAACAACCTACCTGTTTAACGACTGCTCGGACTTATGACCAGCTCTCCAACCAGTGTACTGTACATGAGGCCCTCCACATTCGCGAGTTCCACTTTCGCGAGCTTCGAACATTCGTGAATGCCCAGCCGCCTATTGTCGGCAGTGACGCTGGCAGTAAAGAGTTAGAATCCACACACTAGACTCATCATGCTATGCAGTTACACTCCATATAATCACTTCCATTCAATTGTCATCAGTAACTGCATGGCTAACTATCATCACCATCATCATCGTCATTGTCATCATCATCACAAGTCATCAGAGTTTGTCTGCCTAACCTTACGAATGATGAGTGTTTTGTTTGTTCATTATTTGTTATTAAACCATAATATGTACAGGTCTCCCTCAACATTTGCGAGGATTAGGGGATCAAGAGCCTCGCAAATGTTGAAAAATCGCGAATGTTTGGTGCCCCAATATATTGTAGGGAAATGTAATACAATACTGCTTCCTTAACTTATTGAACCATGAACAATCATAAAATACATGAAAACATCATAAAATATTGTACTATATACATATATGTTATGGTTTAATAACATGTATGTTATTAACCCTTAAACTGTCCACACGTAGATCTACGTTGACGCGCGTAGCGCACTGAATATTTTGAGAAAAAATAAATTGTTCTTTTTGTTTAAAATGAAGAGTGCATTTTTTTTTGCCATCCCCGAATTTTGTAATACTGCGCACACTGAGTGCACAGACCCATTCTCTAAAGTCTAGGCAACTCGGCTTATCGTGGCAAGGTTAAAAGCATTTAAAAAAAAAGTAGATCTACGTTCGGAGCAGTATGCGAGTCAACGTATATCTACGTGTGGACAGTTTAAGGGTTAAATACCACTACTTCCATCACTGCCTCCACCACTGCCTCAACCACTGCCTCTTATTTTTTAACAATTTCTTTCTTCAATTCTATCGTGTTTCTCAATTTCTTTACCAAAGGGCTGGCACTAGCAAGTTTCTTTGGGCCCAAGGTTAATTATGTAGCAGTCGCACTCAATCAACAAGCACCAAACACAATGAATTATTGTGAAATGTTTGGATGAACGTGGAGGCTAATGCTGACTCCAGGATAAGGCCACACTGACTCACGACGCCTCAAACCACTGCCTCCACCACTGCTTCAACCTCGTATTTTTGTACAATTTCTTTCTTCAATGCTATCGTATTATTATTATTATTATTATTTCACCTAGGATGAGGTGAATCATAGAATTGATGAGGGTAAAAGGGTAAGTGGTGCACTTAGTAGTCTGTGGAGACAAAGAACTTTGTCTGTGGAAGCAAAGAGGGGAATGTATGAGAGTATGTATAGTTATACCAACACTCTTATATGGGTGTGAAGCATGGATGATGAATGTTGCAACAAGGAGAAGGCTGGAGGCAATGGAGATGTCATGTCTGAGATCAATGTGTGGTGTGAATATAATGCAGCGAATTCGTAGTGTGGAAATTAGGAGGAGGTGCGGGATTACCAAGACTATTATCCAGAGGGCTGAGGATGTGTTATTGAGGTGGTTTGGACATGTAGAGAGGATGGAACAAAGTAGAATGACTTCGAGAGTGTATAAATCTGTAGTGGAGGGAAGGCGGGGTAGGGGTCGGCCTAGGAAAGGTTGGAGGGAGAGGGTAAAGAAGGTTTTGTGTGTGAGGGGCTTGGACTTCCAGCAAGTATGCATGATATGCATGATATGGGGAAGTGGAACAGAATTCTTCCTCCGTAAGCCATGCGTGTCGTAAGAGGCGACTAAAATGCCGGGTGCAAGGGGCTAGTAACTCCTTCTCCTGTATATATTACTAAATGTAAAAGGAGAAACTTTCGTTTTTTCTTTTGGGCCACCCTGCTTCGGTGGGAAACGGCCGACGTGTTGAAAGAAGAAAGAATGGAGACAAATGGTTTTTAATACTTGACATGCTGTTGGAGTGGAAGCAAAGTAACATTTATAAAGGGATTCAGGGAAACATGCAGGCCAGACTTGAGTCCTGAAGATGGGAAGTACAGTGCCTGCACTCTGAAGGAGGGATGTTAAATGTTTCAGTTTTATAACTGTAGTGTAAGCATGCCTCTGGCAAGACAGTGATGGAGTGAATGATGATGAAAGTTTTTCTTTTTCAGGCCACCCTGCCTTAGTGGGAAACAGCCGATGTGTTAATAAAATAAAATTTCCGTACAATATATTGTAGGGAAATACTGCTTCCTTAACCTATTGAACCATGAACAATCATAAAACACATGAAAACATTGTAAAATATTGTACTATATATATAGTACTACATACATGTTATAATGTAGTTTAATAACAAATAATGAACAAACAACACACTCAGTGAGTGAGTGAGTAAGTGGCAGGCGGGCTGGCTGCCGGGTCAGAGGGAGGGTAGTAGGGACACATGGGTGGAGGGAAACTTAAATATGATTTAGCGGCTGAGAATTTGGCAGCTGGAAATTCGCAAATGTGTGAAGCCCGCGAAAGTGGAAAACGTGAATGTTAAGGGAGACCTGTACAATATTTTACGGTGTTTTCATGTGTTTTATGATTGTTCATGGTTCAATAGGTTAAGGAAGCAGTATTGTTAGGCTAAGTAAAAGCTATTATTATATTTCCCTACAATATATTTGACACAAACCAACTACCAGTACAGTATGCTTGAAATACTAGTAAGGGGCGGCTCTTCTCTTAATGACCAATTCGCTAACTGACCTACTCTTAGGAACGGAACTCTGTCGTTAAATGAGGAGTACATGTATATCATTGCTCATTTTTCCTTCTTTTCATCTGGTTTCTGGATATTTATCATGGTATCCAAAAAAATGTAGGTGACACTGGAGAACCAAAGAGGAAAATTAAGCATAAAGCTAAGCTATGCCTATTTAAAAAATTTAGAGGTAACTGAGATACTGAAAGAGAGTGCATGAGTCATTGAGACGTCACAAGTGTTTGATGTTAGAGAATCAACAATTTGTTCAATTCAAGACAATGCGATAACAATAAAGGCTTGGGCAATGAGTAATCCTTAATGTGACACAGTGAAAAGAATGAGGAATACTGTAAGTCTTTACAGCTAAATAAAATAGAAAGTTTACTAAATGTGTGGACTGAAAAGCAAACAAATAAAGAAATAAAGGTGTTCCCTTAACGGCCTTATTATTAGGAAGGCAAGCCTTATCATACCATAAAACAGTTTGTGATGAGGAAAGACAGCCCAGAAACAAGTCACATTTAGTGATGAATGGTTTAATTAACCAGTTTAAAATACACAATGAGCTGTATAAAAAACTGCAGTGTAAAACAAACCAGCAGCATATGACAAAATACCTGAGCACTCCACAGCAACAATCAACTGATGAAGCTGCATCAGCATCCCAAGATACTCAACCTTCAACATCGCATCAACCCCAACCCAACAGGGTCACAGCCATCTTTTCCACTCCAGGATGTTAAGCATCAGTAACCCAACCTCAAGGTAATAAATACTCTAATATTGAAGTAACCATTCTTAGCTACACCTAGTCTTCCTTTCATAGTCTGAATCTCACTAGAGTTCAGAAACTATAATTTTTAGAAGCATTACATTACATTAAAAAATTATTATGGCTCTACTGGAGGTCTAAGGAACATAACCCTATTTTTCTCATGCTTTTCATTCCATAAGTTGTGCAAATAATAGGCAGAGCAATTTTCAGGAACATAAACTACGTGAATAATGATCGTCCACTGTATTTCATATTTTATTATATACACGAGATTATATAGCACGAAATTATGTTGCACATTATGGGTATTGCATGATTGAAGAATTGCGGCACATTATTATATAACACGTTTCGCGGGAGGGTAAAAAACAATTGAGCCCGCAAGTCCTTCACAAACCATCCCACTAACAGAATATTTGCCCAACCAAATTTCAATGCATCCCAAGCAATAAGCTTCGAAAGTGAAAAGTGAAAGTGAACATAGATAAGAGTAAGGTGATGAGGGTATCAAACGATTTAAATAAAGAAAAATTGGATATCACATTGGAGAGAGGGATTATGGAAGAAGTAAATGTTTTCAGATATTTGGGAGTTGACGTGTCAGCGGATGGGTTTATGAAGGATGAGGTTAACCATAGAATTGATGAAGGAAAAAAGGTGAGTGGTGCATTGAGGTATCTGTGGAGACAAAAAAACATTATCCATGGAGGCAAAGAAGGGAATGTACGAAAGTATAGTGGTACCAACACTCTTATATGGGTGTGAAGCATGGGTTGCAAATGCTGCAGTGAGGAGGCGGCTGGAGGCAGTGGAGATGTCCTGTCTAAGGGCAATGTGTGGTGTAAATATTATGAAGAAAATTCGAGTGTGGAAATTAGGAGAAGGTGTGGAGTTACTAAAAGTATTTGTCAGAGGGCTGAAGAGGGGTTGTTGAGGTGGTTTGGTCATTTAGAGAGAATGGATCAAAGTAGAATGACTTGGAGAGCGTATAAATCTGTAGGGGAAGGAAGGCGGGGTAGGGGTCGTCCTCGAAAAGGTTGGAGGGAGGGGGTAAGGGAGGTTTTGTTGGCGAGGGGCTTGGACTTCCAGCTAGCATGTGTGAGCGGGTTAGATAGGAGTGAATGGAGACGAATGGTTTTTGGGACCTGACGAGCTGTTGGAGTGTGAGCAGGGTAACATTTTGTGAAGGGATTCAGGGAAACCAGTTAATTGATTTAGTTGGACTTGAGTCCTGGAAATGGGAAGTACAATGCCTGCACTTTAAAGGAGGGGTCTGGGATAGTGACAGCTGGGAGGGACTATTTCTCAGCTGTCGTATCTGAGCGCCTCTGCAAAGACAGTGATTATGTGTGAGTGTGGTGAAAGTGTTGAATGATGAAGAAAGCATTTTCTTTTTGGGGATTTTCTTTCTTTTTGGGTCACCCTGCCTCGGTGGGAGACGGCCGACTTGTTAAAAAAAAAAAATTCTATTCACTCATCCGCAAGTCCCACTCAAATAAAATCGTGTGTGTGGGGAAGTACCCTGGCTGGTGTGTGGGGAAGTACCCTAGCTGGTGTGTGGGGAAGTACCCTGGCTGGTGTGTGGGGAAGTACCCTGGCTGGTGTGTGGGGAAGTACCCTGGCTGGTGTTTGGGGAAGTACCCTGACTGGTGTGTGGAGAATTACCCTGGCTGGTGTGTGGGGAAGTATCCTGGCTGGTGTGTGGGGAAGTATCCTGGCTGGTGTGTGGGGAAGTACCCTGGCTGGTGTGTGGGGAAGTATCCTGGCTGGTGTGTGGGGAAGTACCCTGGCTGGTGTGTGGGGCAGGTTGGCTTTGTTTACGGGCTGACGCTGCCCTCCAACCTTCATTATCTATGTCATATTTTTATTAATTTGGGCATCTTTATCATGCTGCTACATTATTTATGTTATACCTAATATTATTCTGGAATAAATATGATAGGTAGATAACTTATTGATAGTAATAAGTATTATTATACAATATTTTAGTGCGGTGAGCTCACCACCACATGCCATGGTGGTCCGTGAGTAACTGAGCTGAGAGAGACTGCTAGCCCGTCTCCCTCATAGCACCGCCTTCCATTAAATACTCTACATACAGTGGTACCTCGACTTACGATATTTTTTCATTCCAGAATGCTGTTCAAGTGCCATTACCAAACGAATTTATCTCCATAAGAAATGTTGTAAAATAGACTAGTCCTTTTAGACCCCCAAACTTACACTTACAAAAGCATTTAAAAAAATAAACTTACATAAAAGGGTGAGTTTGGGGACCATCGTAAGTCGAGGTACCACTGTATATAATATCAGTTTTTATTAATTTGTGCATCTTTATCATGCTTCTACGATATTTATGTTATACCTAATATTATTCTGAAATAAATATGATAGGTAGATAACCTTTATTGATAGTAATAGTATTATTTTACAATACTTTATAGTGCAGTGAGCTAACATATCCTCACGCCATGATGGTCCACGAGCAACTGAGACACTGCTCCACTTCTCGCTCTCAGCCCCGCCCACCCTTCAATACCTATGTATCATTTTTTATTAATTTATGCATTTTTATCATGCTTCTACATTATTTATGTTATACCTAATATTATCCTGGAATAAATATGATAGGTAGATATTATTTATTGATAATAATAGTATAATTATACAATAACAAATCTAGAAGCAGTGCTTTGAAACTTTGTCTAGACCAGCTGATGATGTCTTACCGTCAGCTGTATAATGTACTGCAGGGTAAAAGAGCCCAGAGATCTATTACAGCATTTATGCACACTCCAATACAACCATCGACTTTAGTACCAGAACCTCTACCATCCACTTCTGCTGACAACAAACAACCATCCACCTCAGCCCAGTAGGGCCACACCATCCATATCCACTCTCTTCACAACCATCCACAAACATCATTACCCACAATTTAAGGTAAGAAATAGTATTATTTCTATTGCATTTGTAGTCTTAAGCAGTAATATATCACGACAATGAACTACAATTACATATTTACCTTCAATTTTTGCAAGATCTGTTGGTCTAAAAAAAACTTGTTTGGCTTTTTGGGGACTACCAGGAACGTAACCCTATTTTTCCCATAAGTTTTTTTAATTATCTAACCCGAAATTATCTAACACGACGTTTTCAGGAACGTAACTACCGTGCTAAATGACGGTCTACTGTATATTTAATTCCTTCAAGGTGGGGGAGTTGCCTTGATGCTGGTGAAGGACTTATGTCAAGGAATTGCAGCTACCTTCCCTTCTTCACATCATCACATCAAACTCAACTAAGGCAGATTAAAAAAAAAACTTGAATAACGGAGTGTTTTAGGGAGTATTTTAGTACAAGGGACTATAGTATATGGCCCCCTGCAGGTTTAGCGTTTCCCCCATATATACAGTAGTATTATTTTACATTCATGTGAGGGTGCCTAGAATGAAAAAGGTAACAATAATAATATAAATACAATGAATCAACACCTGCAAAATCTATTAATTTCCATAATTGTAAGATAATAGTTATTGAAACTAAATTATTGAAACATGTATAACTAGTAAATAACAAAAAAGGCACAATACCGTGACTGGAACAATACACACACAACCCGCACATATAAAAGGAGAGGAGCTTACGACGACGTTTCGGTCCGACTTGGACCATTTACACAGTCACACTAACACGAAGGACAGGTGGAAGGGGTATATATAGGCAGGCAGACAGGGGAGGGCACAAGAAAGTGGTGGAGGGGTAGTGGAGGTAGTAGTGATAGTGGTAGTGGTAGTAGTAGTGGAGTCAGTCATAAACTAGGAAAGGAGCACTGCAAAGACGCTAGCGGCCCGCAAGGGTAAGAACAAGAACACAGTGGGGAAAAATTAAAATAAAATAGAGGACAAATACAAGGCAAAAGAAAAGAAAAGAAAGAGAACCCAGAGGAGAAAGGAGAAGGGGGAAGAGAAAGAAGGGGAAGGAATCAGGTTAAGTCACGAGTGTTCTGAAGTTTGGAGCATTTAACAATGTAATGGGAGAGGAAAGCATCTACAGAGACAAAGCCAGGGCTAAGATTCATACTTGTGCCCTCCCCTGTCTGCCTGCCTATATATACCCCTTCCACCTGTCCTTCGTGTTAGTGTGACTGTGTAAATGGTCCAAGTCGGACCGAAACGTCGCCGTAAGCTCCTTTCCTTTTATATGTGCGGGTTGTGTGTGTATGTATAACTAGTGAGATAACATACTTTCTTGCAACCTACAGATATAGTACCACCAGTGTAAAACTAAGAATATGTATGTACAGGTGCTCCTCGACTTACAATGGGGTTACGTTCTGACAAACCCATTGTTAATCAAAAATATCTTAAGTCCAATATGAATATATGCTAAATCAATAAGTAAATAAATAACTACTGTCACTGAATAAGTAAATAAACAAATAATTACTGTAACTCAATACCAGCATTGAAAAATAAATAAATGAATACAAGTTACGGACTTGCCACCTTCATGTTGGGTAAATATCTCAAGTTTCATCTCCAAAGTAACTGCTTTTGCACCATTGTAAAGTCAAAATATTGTAAGTCAAACCATCCTAAGTTGAGGACCACCTGTATAATATAAAAGTAACAATCATGTGTAACTTACCTTGTCTCCAAAGGGAACATCTTTGTAGCGTTTCAAACTGTCTAATATGTCTTTTATTACGACATAAATGTTGTCAACTGACAGCTTACATGTTGCACCCTCAATCATGTCAATAAACTTTCTGCCAAAATATAAAAAAAGAAAAATAATTGAAACCTAAAAATATGTGATAAATAACATTTAAACTGTAATATTTAACTGATTTCATGCACATAATAATTATAATAAAAATTTGGGTTTTGTTATTTTTCAGGCATTAATATTTTTCAGTGCCTGCTCTGGAAAGACATTCACAAGCACTCGCTCACCAATCCATAAATACAATAACAATGAATAAGAAATACTGAAGTGTATATTCAAGAGTGACAGTATGATCAAGATCATAAGCTCTAGAGATTTATTTTCAACTGAGATTTGAAAATATGAACAGACTCTTGACAGACATTAGCAACCTGTTGAACAATCTGGGAGCTACATAAGAAAAAGCTTTTTCCACGAATGATTTAAATGATTCAGTGAAGAATATAAAATATTAACCCTTTCAGTGTCGGTCACGTAATACTACGCCAAAATTCTAGCGCCTTCAAATCTAGCAGAAGAAAGCTGGTAGGCCTGCATGTGAGAGAATGGGTCTGTGTGGTCAGTATGAAAAAAATCGAGGCACCCACATTGCATTGTGGGAACGTCATTTCAGTACGCCTTGTTTACCATGCTTCGCTTCCCGGCGAATTGTTACTCTTCTGTTCCCAAGTGATAGTTCAAACACAGATGGAAGAGTCAGTGAAGGTAAATTTCATGGTTTTGAGGAGTGGCTGGCTGGCTGGCTGGCTGGCTGGCTGGCTGGCTGGCTGGCTGGCTGGCTGGCTGGCTGGCTGGCTGGCTGGCTGGCTGGCTGGCTGGCTGGCTGGCTGGCTGGCTGGCTGGCTGGCTGGCTGGCTGGCTGGCTGGCTGGCTGGCTGGCTGGCTGGCTGGCTGGCTGGCTGGCTGGCTGGCTGGCTGGCTGGCTGGCTGGCTGGCTGGCTGGCTGGCTGGCTGGCTGGCTGGCTGGCTGGCTGGCTGGCTGGCTGGCTGGCTGGCTGGCTGGCTGGCTGGCTGGCTGGCTGGCTGGCTGGCTGGCTGGCTGGCTGGCTGGCTGGCTGGCTGGCTGGCTGGCTGGCTGGCTGGCTGGCTGGCTGGCTGGCTGGCTGGCTGGCTGGCTGGCTGGCTGGCTGGCTGGCTGGCTGGCTGGCTGGCTGGCTGGCTGGCTGGCTGGCTGGCTGGCTGGCTGGCTGGCTGGCTGGCTGGCTGGCTGGCTGGCTGGCTGGCTGGCTGGCTGGCTGGCTGGCTGGCTGGCTGGCTGGCTGGCTGGCTGGCTGGCTGGCTGGCTGGCTGGCTGGCTGGCTGGCTGGCTGGCTGGCTGGCTGGCTGGCTGGCTGGCTGGCTGGCTGGCTGGCTGGCTGGCTGGCTTGGCTGGCTGGCTGGCTGGCTGGCTGGCTGGCTGGCTGGCTGGCTGGCTGGCTGGCTGGCTGGCTGGCTGGCTGGCTGGCTGGCTGGCTGGCTGGCTGGCTGGCTGGCTGGCTGGCTGGCTGGCTGGCTGGCTGGCTGGCTGGCTGGCTGGCTGGCTGGCTGGCTGGCTGGCTGGCTGGCTGGCTGGCTGGCTGGCTGGCTGGCTGGCTGGCTGGCTGGCTGGCTGGCTGGCTGGCTGGCTGGCTGGCTGGCTGGCTGGCTGGCTGGCTGGCTGGCTGGCTGGCTGGCTGGCTGGCTGGCTGGCTGGCTGGCTGGCTGGCTGGCTGGCTGGCTGGCTGGCTGGCTTGGCTGGCTGGCTGGCTGGCTGGCTGGCTGGCTGGCTGGCTGGCTGGCTCTGCTGGCTGGCTGGCTGGCTGGCTGGCTGGCTGGCTGGCTGGCTGGCTGGCTGGCTGGCTGGCTGGCTGGCTGGCTGGCTGGCTGGCTGGCTGGCTGGCTGGCTGGCTGGCTGGCTGGCTGGCTGGCTGGCTGGCTGGCTGGCTGGCTGGCTGGCTGGCTGGCTGGCTGGCTGGCTGGCTGGCTGGCTGGCTGGCTGGCTGGCTGGCTGGCTGGCTGGCTGGCTGGCTGGCTGGCTGGCTGGCTGGCAGGCTTAGTTTTTATGTGCTTAGTTTTTATACGACAATTATGTTTTATAGTAATTCTTTTAATTTCATTGCCAATTGTTGTTTATTCACCAATATTATATACTAAATTATAATAATACTGACACAAACACACATGTACACACTGATAGGTGATTTTCTACACCTGGCTGAATTACATTCTATTATCTACAACTATATACAAGTATTTACATATTCAACTTATGTTTCTAGAAGTCCACAATTGTATGATACTCCATGAAGCATGGATTCATACAGAGTGCCACTCCACACTGGTGACATATGAATCGTGTGTCCTTCCGCTGTTTTGGTCATTTTGTGGTGGTAGCACACCCAACACACTTTTTCTGGGAATGCTTCTTCTTTGGGGTAGGTGGTATTGGTACCAGGTACTGACAGTTAGGGATGATTCGGTCTGGCACTTCCCCCAATGACTGTGGTTGTGGTTGGGGGACATGTCACGGAGGGGTTGGTATAGGTGTTGTACCATACTTTCTTGCTATCTGTTTTATGACATTCAGGGAGAATTCTGCGAAACGTTGTCGTTTTCCAGTCTTTATTTTGTACATATTGAATGCATTGAGCATTGCAATGTCTACAAGGTAGAAAAACACTTTTATATACTACCACTTGCGACTCCTACGCACACAGTCAACAAACCCTATCATCATACACACACAACCCGCACATATAAAAAGAGAGGAGCTTGCGACGACGTTTCGGTCCGACTTGGACCATTTACAAAGTCACACTAACATGAAGGACAGGGGGTAGGGGTATTTATAGGCAGGCAGACAGGGGAGGGCACAAGAAAGTGGTGGAGGGGTAATGGAGGTAGTAGTGATAGTAATAGTAGTAGTAGTGGAGTCAGTCATAATCTAGGAAAGGAGCACTGCAATGAAGCTGGCGGCCCGCATAGGGTAAGAACAAGAACACAGTGGGGGAAAAAATGAAAATAAAATAAAGGACAAATACAAGGCAAAAGAAAAGAAAGAAAACCCAGAGGAGAAAGGAGAAAGAGGAGAAGGGGAGAGATAGAAGGGGAAGGAATCAGGTTAAGTCACAGGTGTTCTGAAGTTTGGAGCATTTAACAATGTAATGGGAGAGGAAAGCATCTACAGAGACAAAGCCAGGGCTAAGATTCATACAGGGAAAATTGTGTATAAGGGAGGATTCAACCAAACGGCGACTGTGAAAGTTAGACGTAGGGTAGACAGTTTTAGCAGAAGACCAATCAATAGGATGACTGTGATCTCTGACATGACAGAAAAGAGCATTATTAGTGTCGGCAAGCCTAACACTATTTTTGTGCTCCCTGAGTCTGTCAGAAAGAGATCGGCCAGTTTCTCCAAAGTACTGAAGAGGACAGGAGGAGCAAGATATAGAGTACACACCAGGAGAATCTATAGAGGGAGGGGAGGTATGAACTAGATTAGTGCGAAGAGTGTTAGTCTGGCGAAAGGTAAGTTTGATGTCTAAGGAACGGAGAGAGTTGTTGAGATTAGAGAGACCAGAGATGTAGGGAAGGCAGAGGACAGGAGAGTTCCCAGGAGTAGAGGGTTTAGGAGAGAAGAAAGTCCGTTTGGCACAAGAGAAAGCAGAGTCTATGAAATGGGAAGGGTAGCCAAGGCAAGAAAATGAATTATGAAGAGTGGAAATTTCTGCTTCAAGGAACTGAGGATCACAAATGCGGAGAGCACGGAGAAAGAGGGAGATAAGAACACTTTTCTTGACAGAGGAGGCATGATAAGAAAAGTAGTGAATGTACTACTGTCTACCCTACGTCTAACTTTCACAGACGCCGTTTGGTTGAATGCTTCCTTATACACAATTTTCCCTGTATGAATCTTAGCCCTGGCTTTGTCTCTGTAGATGCTTTCCTCTCCCATTACACTGTTAAATGCTCCAAACTTCAGAACACCCGTGACTTAACCTGATTCCTTCCCCTTCTATCTCTTCCCCTTCTCCTCTTTCTCCTTTCTCCTCTGTGTTTTCTTTCTTTTCTTTTGCCTTGTATTTGTCCTTTATTTTATTTTCATTTTTTCCCCACTGTGTTCTTGTTCTTACCCTATGCGGGCTGCCAGCTTCATTGCAGTGCTCCTTTCCTAGATTATGACTGACTCCACTACTACTACTACCACTATCACTACTACCTCCATTACCCCTCCACCACTTTCTTGTGCCCTCCCCTGTCTGCCTGCCTATAAATACCCCTTCCACCTGTCCTTCGTGTTAGTGTGACTTTGTAAATGGTCCAAGTCGGACCGAAACGTCGTCGTAAGCTCCTCTCTTTTTATATGTGCGGGTTAAACCACATACCACGGGTGGGGTTCGAACCCCCGGTCAGAGAGTCTCAAAACTCCAGACCGCGGGTTCAAACCCCACCCGTGGTATGTGGTTTGTTTGCAATCGTGTCATTACGATTTCGTGAGTCATGTTGACGGCTTTGAAGGGGACTTGAGCTAGAGTTTGTCACGGCCATGCTAGCTGGAGATTCGTCTGTAAAAACTTGCATTTGTGGACACAGTGGTGCCTATGCTAACCTTCCTATGGTGTAGAAATATACCTAGTTGGATGAATCTTATTGAAGCTAGCTGGCCCAGTGGCTTACGCGACGGTCTGGAGTTTTGAGACTCTGACCGCGGGTTCGAACCCCACCCGTGGTATGTGGTTTGTTTGCAATCGTGTCATTACGATTTCGTGAGTCATGTGCGGGTTGTGTGTGTATTGTTCCAGTCACGGTATTGTGCCTTTTTTGTTACCTATCATCATGTCACACTTGTCAACTATAGTTGCATATTGTTCATATAGTCAACAACAGCAGCTGGCTTTACAATACTAAGTTCATTGGAGTCCCTGTTCACTTTGTTTGTACCATCTCGTTTCTATGGATGGTTGACAGCAATGTAACGTCTAGTTTGTCATGCCACATCAGTGCCATGATATCATTGGCATGAAATGCTTGCACTGCACCATCAGCACTGCCTCCACTGAACCTCGGCATATGTTTTCTATTTCATCTCACTGTTCCACATATATCAGTATTGTTCACACGTAGGAAATCAGCAAGCATAGGGCTTGTATACCAATTGTCTGTGTACAATGTGTGACCTTTGCCAAGGTATGGCTCCATCATCTTGCGAACAACATCACCGGAAATGCCCAACATCCGCCTGGTGTCGTTGAGTGTTTTTCCCGGTGTATACAATGACATCCAACACAAGACAAGTCTCACAGTCACACATAACAAAAAGTTTTACACCAATGCAATTACGTTTGCTTGGTATATATTGCTTGAATGACAGGCGTCCCTTGAACATAATCAAGGACTCGTCGACAACAATGTTCTTGAAGGGATAAAAGTAGGCACTGAATTTCTGCTTCAGATACATAAACACTTCCCTGATTTTGTATAGGTCATTTCTGCTTTGCCTATTCCTGTCTGAGAAGTGCAACATTCGTAGCAACAGAGTGAATCTGTTGCAGGGAAGGAGGTCACGGAAGACAGGAGTACTGATAAAGTAGTCTGTGGACCAGTAATGTGGTATATTGTGTTTATATGTATGTGGCATAAGCATTACAGTGCCAAGGAATAAATACATTTCAGCCAGGGTTGTATCTTTCCACCTGCGCAGCCGTGACGATTCTGAAACCTGTGTGTTGTCCATGATATAGCGGTAATAATTGTTCGTCTGGGTCACTATCAAGTTCATTATAGGCTTGTCAAAGTACAACTGGAAAAAGTCTAACTCTGTAGACTCATTCGTTATGGGACATTCTGGAAGGATGCCACTTCCAATCACAATCACATCATAATCAAAAGGCTGTGGCACGAATACACTTTGTGTCCAGTTCCACTCACGGTCACATGGTGCAGGGTGGACCTGTGGCATGGGACATGGGGGAGCAGAAGGGGGGACAGGAGTGGAGGCAGCACATTGTTGAGGGGGTGCCGCGAGGTCCTTTGTCTGTCCACCCACCGCGCCATGTGGTCCAGGCACTGTGCCACCCAACACTACCTCCTCCTCCTCCATCCCAGCATATTCACCTTCATGATCACTTTCACTATCAGTCGCCGTGGTTTTGGATCGTGACCTGCCACAACCCTTGTTGACTGCATATGGCACACTACCAGAACATAGGCAACGACGCCTAAAAGTATGCTTTACTGGTGAATAATGAACATCATTATCACTAAACGAATCATCTATTGGCATAAAATCAATCTCATCATCACTCACATCACTTTTACTATCACTAACACAGCGGAAAAATGAGTTTCCTCTTTCGTAGTTGCCTTTGGGTAACACTGGCCATTCCAGAGGTGCTTGGCCCAGGGTCTTGTGTGGCCACACTGGCCACCCCAGAAGTGCTTGGCTGAGGGTCTGGTGTGGCCACACTGGCCATCCCAGAGGTGATTGGCTGAGGGTCATCTGGGTTATCGTCGATTCTTTCACTAATTCCTTGATCATTAGTGGCCCCATCGGTGTCAAATCCACTAAACTCACATTCTGTAACACTTTCCTTGAATAACAGAGTGTTAATACAATGAGGCGTGAGTGAATCACAAGGATGTGCCATGATATTGACCCAAGATGGAGCTGAATGTAACTGGTGCTACCATGCGGTACCCAGGCGTCGCTGATTTTTTTCATACAGCACACACTGAGTAAACAGACCCATTCTCTCATGTCTAGGCCGCTCAAGCCTATCGTGACAAATTTGAAGCCAGGAAAAATAAAATGTAGATATACGTTCAGAGCGCTAGCGGTAAGAACGTATATATACATTTGGACAGTTAATGGGTTAATGCTAAAGTGGGTAAAAATGTTGTGGAGGGAGTAGCAGATAAATTGGGGTAAAGAGGGCAACGGATATATCGGATCATTATTTAGTTGTAGCTACAGTTAGAGTAAAAGGTAGATGGGACAAAAAGAAAATGGCAACAGCAAGTAAGAGAGAGGTAAGTGTTTAAACTAAGGGAGGAGGAAGTTAGGGTCAGATATAAGCAACTATTGGCAGAAAGGTGGACTAGTGCAAGTACGTACAGTGGTCCCTCGGTTTTCATGCATCTCCAAACTCAAACATTTATGTAAGTGTATTTTCGTAAGTGCTGTTGCAAGTGTATTTTTGGGGGTCTGAAATAGACTAACCTACGTGACATTATTTCTTAAGGAAGTAAATTCGTTCGGTAATGGCACTTGAGCAGCATTCTGGAACAAATTTTTGGCGAAAACAAAGGGACCACTGTATGAGTAGTGGGGGGGTAGAAGAGGGTGTATTATAATGTGGGGCAGAAGTTTGTGGCTATAGAAGGGTGGGTGCAGGAGGAAAGAGGAGTGAGTGGTGGAATGAAGAAGTAAAGGGTGTGATAAAAGAGAAAAAGGTAGCTTATGAGAGGTTTTTACAAAACAGAAGTGTTAATAGAAGAGCAGAGTATATGGAAAGTAAAAGAAAGATGAAGAGAGTGGTGAGAGTGTGCAAAAGGAGAGCAGATGAAAGAGTGGGAGAGGCTCTGTCAAGAAATTTTGCTGAAAAGAAGAAAAAATTTTGGAGTGAGATAAACAAGTTAAGAAAGCATAGGGAACGAATGGATTTGTCAGTTAAAAACAGAGTAGGGGACTTAGTAGACAAGGAGCTGGAGGCATTGGGTAGATGGCGGGAATATTTTGAGGAACTTTTAAATGTCGATGAAAAAAGGGAGGCTGTAATTTCATGCACTGGCCAGGGAGGTATAACATCATTTAGGAGTGAAGAAGAGCAGGATATGAGTGTGGGGAAGGTGCATGAGGCATTATGTAGAATGAAGGGGTAAAGCAGCTGGAACTGACTGGATCATGACAGAAATGTTAAAAGCATTGGGTGATAGTGTTGGAGTGGTTGGTATTTTTGTTTAATAAATGTATGAAAGAGGGGAAGGTACCTAGAGATTGGCAGAGAGCATGTATAGTTCCTTTATATAAAGGGAAGGGGGATAAAAAGAGAGTGCAAGAATTATAGGGGAATAAGTTTACTGAGTTCTCCATGGGAAAGTGGAACAGAATTCTTCCTCCGTAAGCCATGCGTGTCGTAAGAGGCGACTAAAATGCCGGGAGCAAGGGGCTAGTAACCCCTTCTCCTGTATATATTACTAAATGTAAAAGGAGAAACTTTCGTTTTTCCTTTTGGGCCACCCTGCCTTGGTGGGAAACGGCTGACGTGTTGAAAGAAAGAAGTATCAAACGATTTAAATAAAGAAAAATTGGATATCACATTGGAGAGAGGGATTATGGAAGAAGTGAATGTTTTCAGATATTTGGGAGTTGACCTGTCAGCAGATGGGTTTATGAAGGATGAGGTTAACCATAGAATTGATGAAGGAAAAAAGGTGAGTGGTGCGTTAAGGTATCTGTGGAGACAAAAAACGTTATCCATGGATGCAAAGAAGGGAATGTACGAAAGTATAGTGGTACCAACACTCTTATATAGGTGTGAAGCATTGGTTGCAAATGCTGCAGCGAGGAGGCGACTGGAGGCAGTGGAGATGTCCTGTGGTGTAAATATTAAGCAGAAAATTCAGTGTGTGGAAATTAGGAGGAGGTGTGGAGTTACTAAAAGTATTTGTCAGAGGGCTGAAGAGGGGTTGTTGAGGTAGTTTGGTCATTTAGAGAGAATGGATCAAAGTAAAATGACTTGAAGAGCGTATAAATCTGTAGTCGAAGGAAGGCGGGATTGGGGTCTTCCTCAAAAAGGATGGAGGGAGGGGGTAAAGGAGGTTTAGTGGGCGAGGGGCTTGGACTTCCAGCAAGCATGTGTGAGCGGGTTAGATAGGAGTGAATGGAGACGAATGGTTTTTGGGACCTGATGAGCTGTTGGAGTGTGAGCAGGGTAATATTTTGTGAAGGGATTCAGGAAAACCAGTTAATTGATTTAGTTGGACTTGAGTCCTGGAAATGGGAAGCACAATGCCTGCACTTTAAAGGAGGGGTCTGGGATAGTGACAGTTGGAAGGGACTATTCTCAGCTGTCGTATCTGAGCGCCTCTGCAAAGACAGTGATTATGTATGAGTGAGGTGAAAGTGCTGAATGATGATGAAAGTATTTTCTTTTTGGGGATTTTCTTTCTTTTTGGGTCACCCTGCCTCGGTGGGAAACGGCCAACTTGTTGAAAAAAAAAATTACACCATTACCTCCAGTGAGAACATCGCACTAGCATTGTTTTATAAGTACCAAGTCCCAAAACCACCTTTCGTTGTGCCATTTAGGCCGGGGTTCTTGCCAAATGTCATTTTCAGTAAATATTTTTAGTAAATATTTTTTTTTTGCTCGTAACTCAGATTTTGGCTCACAACTCAAAGCAAAAAATTGACCGAGCGACGGCTCATAACTCGGAAAACTCATAAGTTGGGGCACTCGTAAGTCAAGGTACCACTGTATAAGAAAGATAAACCAATATGCTCAAAGCAGATGAAATACAGTGATACCTTGACTTACGAGTTTTCCGAGTTATGAGCCGTCGCTCGGTCGATTTTTTGCTTTGAGTTGCGAGCCAAAATCCAAGCTACAAGCAAGCTTCAGATACGCAGCCACTTGCAAGAGATACCGAGGAAATATAAAAAACCACGATAATAACCAATGTGTAACATCCTTTCAATTTTGATACCACTGGTAGTGTCATCCTGCCAGAATGTTCTATAACATATGCCCTAAGTAAAGAGAAACAATTCTGGAACGTGAGTAATACATGACTCACGAAATCATAATGACACGATTGCAAACAAACCATACCACAGGTGGGGTTCGAACCCGCGGTCAGAGTCTCTCAGAACTCCAGACCGTCGCATAAGCCACTGGCCCAGTGGCTTACGCTGCCTGCCAGTGGCTTACGCTGCCTGCCAGTGGCTTACGCTGCCTGCCAGTGGCTTATGCTGCCAGCCTGCCAGCTGGCAGGCTGGCTGGCTGATTTGCTTTGGCTGTCTCTATCTCCTTCTGTCTGCCTGTATCTATCTCGGTCTATCTGCATCTGAATGTCTATCTCTGTCTCTGTAAATTACCTAGGATAACTCAAAAAATCCAGACAAAGTGCTATACTGTGCTTGTAGATATAAGGCATAATAAGCATGACTGGCAAGTAATACACATTTTCACTTGTTCAGGAATCAGACGTGACGACTCTGCATCGTGTGTAATACCTGTTGGTTCATGAGCGGCTCTCTCTCTCTCTCTCTCTCTCTCTCTCTGAGACAGAGAGATAAGTAGAGAGACAGGAAGACAGAAACACAGGCAGACAGAAAGACAGATAAGCAGAGACAGAGATAAACATAGAGATAGACAGATAAACAGACAAACAGACAGAAAGACAGACAAACAAACAAATAGACAGACATGTTTATGTGTAACAATGAAAAATAAAGCCAAGGCAGTGCACAATCATCAAATGTCACTCCACTGATGCACTGTCAGCAGTGGAGTGACACACATATTACACTGCACTTCAAGGAGTTTCATATATACTCCAGCATTTCTAAAACATTGCTGGGACCTGGCAAAAAAGGCAAAAATCATTTCTTATTTATAAATATATTTTTTTTATTTAAAAACCAGTAACAAAAAAATTGAGGTGGTTTCTTGGGGGCTAGAACAGATTAATGGCATTTCAATTAATTTCAATGAGGAAAATTTATTTGATATACGAGTAAATTGAGTTACGAGCTCGGTCACGGAACAAATTAAACTCGTAAGTCAAGGAACCACTGTATGATTAAGAAACAACTACAGTATTTATTTTCCAAAATCACCTGGAGTGTGTATAGCTGGAATGGGATAAGTAATAATATTTCCATAACTTATCCCGAATTTTGAAGTCGTCTCTTCCGGATTTTACTTCCTCCCACCGACACACAAACTGAAAAAAAAAAGCAGTAGATGTTTAAGAAAATCAATGTTTATTCATATGCTAAAACTCTTCTAAAAATCCTAATGCTGACCATCTTGGTTCAACACAATGAACGTACAGTATCTGAGTATGAAAGAGAAAATAATTTTTTTTTTCAACACGCCAGCCATCTCCCACCAAGGCAAGGTGACCCAAAAAAAGAAAGAAATACTTTCACCATCATTCACATATAATCACTGTCTTTGCAGAGGTGCCCAGAATGACAGTTTAGATGTCACTCCAAACAGCCAATAACCCAAACCCCTCCTTTAAAGTGCAGGCATTGTACAGTGGACCCCCGAGTTTCGTAAAAACTTCACTCCAGAAGTCTGCTCAAGCGCCATTACCGAACGAATTTACTCCCTTAAGGAAAAATGTCACGTAGGTTAGTCTATTTCAGACCCTAAAAAATACACTTCCACAAGCACTG
Source organism: Cherax destructor (assembly GCA_009830355.1). Taxonomy (NCBI): domain Eukaryota; kingdom Metazoa; phylum Arthropoda; class Malacostraca; order Decapoda; family Parastacidae; genus Cherax; species Cherax destructor. The sequence goes on from WNWK01004840.1 coordinate 64,613, forward strand.
ACAATATTATACTTACATAATTGTACAATTTCCGGGGTTTACGAAACTCAGGGGTCCACTGTACTTCCCACCTCCAGGACTCAAGTCCAGCTAACCGGTTTACCTCAATCCCTTCACAAAATATTACCCTGCTCACACTCCAACAGCTTGTCAGGTCCCAAAAACCATTTATCTCCATTCACTCCCATCTAACATACTCACACATGCCTGCTGCATGACCAGGCCCCTTGCACACAAAACCTCTTTTACCCCCTCCCTCCATCCTTTCCTAGGACAACCCCTATCTCGCCTTCCTTTCCTTACAAATTTATACGCTCTCCAAGTCATTCTACTTTGTTCCATTCTCTCTAAATGACCAAACCTCAACAACTCCTCTTCAGCCCTCTGACTAATACTTTTAGTAACTCGACACCTCCTCATTTCCACACTGAATTCTCTGCATATTTACACCACACATTGCCCTTAGACAGGACATCTCCACTGAATCCAGCCGCCTCCTCTCTGCAGCATTTATAACCCATGCGTCACACCCATATAAGAGTGTTGGTACCTCTATACTATCGTATTTTTTCTTATTTTCAGCAAAATTTGTTGACAGTGCCTCACCCTCTCTATCACTTGCTCTCCTCTTGCACTCCCTCACCACTCTCTTCACCTCTTTTACTCTCTATATACTCCACCTTTCTTACATCACTTCTGCTCTGTAAAAACCTCTCATATGCGACCTTTTTCTGTGTTATCACATCCTTTACCTCATGATTCCACCTCTCATGATTCCATCACTCCTCTTTCCTCCTGCACCCACCCTCCTATAACCACACACTTCTACTCTGCATTCTAACACTGCCTTTTTAGCCCTTTCAGGGTCGAGACCCCTGCTCGTCAACTTGCTCCCGAGTCGAAGAATTTAAAAAAAAAATTATTTTTTCTTACGAAATGATAGAGAATCTTTTCCCGATGGTAATGACACCAAAAGTACGAAATTTGATGGAAAACTTACGAAATTACACTCTCACAAAGTTAGTTATATTGATGATATTTACGCATCAGCGATTTCACCCACTTTGAGCCCTATTTTCGGCCAATTCCATTGTTCCAGTTGACTAAAATCATAGCTATTTTGCTAGAACTCCATTTGTTCTATCGATTGAGTACAAGAAACCGCCCATTTACCAATTTCAAGTACCCAATAAAGTGGTCAGAAATTGGCAATTTGGCCAATTTCCCACAAATTTCAAAAGATGCCAATTTCAAAATAGGGTCCAGAATAAAGAAGACAGACATTCCTGGCCCTAAAATAAAAAAAATTCTGTTCATTAGCCACATCTCCAAGCTCCTCTTATATTACTCTTGCTTTCCATTTTGAATTTTTATTCTCACAAAAAAATAAAAGATTTACTATTATGCAGACTACTGCATTATTGCAAAAATGGTATAAATAATATCAGCACACTCGTGAAAGAATATTAAACTCACCACTTGATGTGTATTGGACACGTGGCGAGATTTGTTTACTCTTGAACATCGGCAAAAATCGAACATTTACGCTACTTTGAGCTCAATTTCAAGGTACTTTTCATCGTGAAACCAATCAAAATCATCTCTATTTCTGTAGTATATCTTCCATTCTATCAAATGAGACCAAGAAAACAGGAATACAACCATAAATACCCTACGAAAATACACTGCAAAGTCGCTGTTTTAAACCAAAAACACGGTCGGAGTATTTTTTTTTATCATTATGCACTGCCTGCTGCAAGATTTTTTTTATACTGCACACACTGACCATGCAGAGCCATTCTCTCACGTGTAGGCCTACCAGCTTTCTCTCGCTCGATTTGAAGACACTAGAATTTTGGCATACACGTACGGCACTGACCCTGGCTCTCAAGCCGTACATGTACAGCACCGACCCTGAAAGGGTTAAAACTATCCCTCCCCTCTTCAACCCTCATACTATCTATACTCTCATTAGCCCACCTTTTTCCCAATAGTTGCTTATATCTCACCATAACTTCCTCCTCCCTTAGTTTATAAACAAAAAATATTATCTTTTAGCCCTCTGAAGGTCTGTCCCGTAGTTCTATGGCTTTGAAGAAAGGGTCCAGGCCATAGTACTATGTCAGGAGCTCAGTTCACTTAGATAAGCTGTGAGCAGTAAATCTGGGCCTAGATATGAGAGAATGCATCTATGTGGTAAGTGTGCACCACATAAAACAAATCCTGCAGCACGCAGTGCATAATGAGAAAAAACTGCAACCGTGTTTTTGGATTAAAACAGTGACTTTGCGGTGTATTTTCATATGGTTTTTACAGTTGTATTCATGGTTTCGTGGTCTCATTTGATAAAATGGAAGATATGTTACAGAAATAGAGATGATTTTGATTGGTTTTAGTACTGAAAATAGCTTGAAATTGAGCTCAAAATAGCAGAAATGTTTGATTTTTGCCAATGTTCTAGAGTAAACAAATCACATCACGCATCCAATACACGTCAGTTGGTGGGTCTAATGTGTGTTCACGAATGCACTGATATTATTTAGACAAAAAATAATAAAAATTTATAAAGAATAAAAATTCTTTATGTGAATAAAAAAACAATGGAATTCATGTATAAAGCCTGGAAACTAATAAACATAGGAAATGTTATTTTAGTGCCCGGAATGCTTGCATTGTCTATTCTGGATCATATTTTGAAATTGGAATATTTTGAACTGTGTGAAATTGGCAAAATTACGAATTTCCGATCACTTTATTGGGTAGTTGAAATAGTTCACTGGGCAATTTCTTATGCTCATTAGATAAAATGGAACACATACTAGCAAAATAGCTAAGAATTTGGTCTACTGGAACAATGTAACTGGCTGAAAACAGGACTCAAAGTGGGCAAAATCGCCGATGTGTAAATATCGCTGACATAGCAAAATTCTTGTTTAATTTTGTCAATTTCTGATCAAATTTCGTACTTTTTGTTTTATTACCTTCAGAAAATAATGTTTTTTGTAAATTCTTGGACCCTGTGGGAATTTTCAAATTAGGGGGACTGGATCCTCAAAGGATTAATAATAACAATAATAAGTTGGTAGACAGAAACCATCCAGGGAGGTACTATTGTACTGCCAAGTGAGTGTAAAACGGAAGCCTGTATTTGTTTTGCATGATGGTAGGATTGCTGGTGTCTTTTGTGTCTCATAAACATGCAAGATTTCAGGTATGTCTTGTTACTTCTACTTACACTTAGGTCACACTACACATTCATGTACAAGCATATATATATATATATATACACACACCCCTCTGGGTTTTCTTCTATTTTCTTACTAGTTCTTGTTCTTATTTCCTCTTATCTCCATGGGGAAGTGGAACAGAATTCTTCCTCCGTAAGTCATGCGTGTCGTAAGAGGCGACTAAAATGCCGGGAGCAAGGGGCTAGTAACCCCTTCTCCTGTATATATTACTAAATGTAAAAGGAGGAACTTTCGTTTTTCCTTTTAAGCCACCCCGCTTCAGTGGGAAACAGCCGACGTGTTGAAAGAAAGAAGAAAGAAAGCTCTTGTTCTTATTGCTTTTTCTTTCATATCCATGGGGAAGTGGAATAAGAATCTTTCCTCCGTAAGCCATGCGTGTTGTAAAAGTCAACTAAAATGCCTAGAGCAATGGGCTAGTAACCCCTTTTCCTGTATAACTTACTAAATAGAAAAAGAAGAAAACCGTCAAAGTGGAATGTTTGAATGTGTGTGGATGTTGTGTGAATGATAAGAAAGAGATGATTGTAGATAGGGGTAGGAGAGTTTCAGTGGGTAGAAATAAATGGGATTAGGTCAGGGGTTTCTAATAGAGTTAGATCTAAGGAAGGAGTAGCAATAATGTTGAAGGATAAGTTATGGAAGGAAAAGAGGGAATATAAATGAATAAATTCAAGGATTTTGCGAATTAAAATAAGGGTTGGATGTGAAAAGTGGGTTATAGTAAGTGTTTATGCACCTGGGAAAGAGAGAGAGATTTTGGGAAATGTTGAGTGAGTACATGGGGAGTTTTGAACCAAGTGAGAGAGTACTTGAGGTTGGGATCTTAATGCTAAAGTGGGTAAAAATGTTGTGGAGGTATAAGTAGGTAAATTTGGGGTGCCAGGGGTAAATGAAAATGGGGTGCATTTAATTGAACTATGTGTAGAAAGAGGTTTGATAATAAGCAATACATATTTTATAAAAAAGAGGATGCAGTAAATAAGTATACAAGATATGATATAGCATGTAATGAAAGTAGTTTGTTAGATTAAGTATTGGTGGATAAAAGGTTGATGGTTAGTTTTCAGGATGTACATGTTTATAGAAGGGCAACAGATATATTGGATCATTATTTAGTTGTAGCTACAGTTAGAGTAAGAGGTAGATGGGACAAAAGGAAAATGGCAACAACAACTAAGAGAGAGGCGAAAGTGTATAAACTAAGGCAGTATTAGAATGTGGGGCAGACGTTTGTGGCTATAGGAGGGTGGGTGCAGGAGGAAAGAGGAGTGATTGGTGGAATGATGAAGTAAAGGGTGTGATAAAAGAGAAAAAGGTAGCTTATGAGAGTTTTTTACAAAGCACAAGTGATATAAGAAGAGCAGAGTATATGGAAAATAAAAGAAAGGTGAAGAGTGCAAAAGGAGAGCAAATGATAGTATGGGAGAGGCACTGTCAGACAATTTTACTGAAAATAAGAAAAAATTTGGAGATAAACAAGTTAAGAAATCCTAGAGAATGCATGGATTTGTCAGTTAAAAAACAGAGTAGAAGAGTTAGATGATGGGGAACTGGAGGTATTGGGTAGATGGCAGGAATATTTTGAGGAACTTTTAAATGTCAATGAAGAAAGGGAGGCAGTGATTTCATGCACTGGCCAGGGAGGTATAGTATCTTTTAGTGAGTGTGGGGAAGATGCGCGAGGCATTACGTAGAATGAAAGAGGGTAAAGCAGCTAGAACTGACGGGATCATGACAGAAATGTTAAAAGCAGGGGAGGAAAATAGTGTTGGAGAGGTTCGTGTTTTTGTTAAATAAATGTATGAGAGGGGAAGGTACCTAGGGATTGCATAGTTCCTTTATATAAAGGAAAGGGGGACAAAAGATTGTAAAAATTATAGGGGAAGAAGTTTACTGAGTATACCAGGTAAAGTGTACGGTAGGGTTAGTATTGAAAGAATTAGAGGTAAGACAGAGTAGGATTGCAGATGAGCAAGGAGGCTTTAGAGTGGGTAAGGGACATGTAGATCAAGTGTTTACATTGAAGCATATATGTGAACAGTATTTAGATAAAGGTAGGGAAGTTTTCATTGCATTTATGGATTTAGAAAACCCATATGACAGAGTGTATAGGGAAGCAATGTGGCAGATGTTGCAAGTGTATGGAATAGATAGTAAGCTACTAAATGCTGTAGAGTTTTTATGAGGATAGTGAGGCTCAGGTTAGGGTGTTTAGGAGAGAGGGAGATTACTTCCTGGTAAAAGTAGGTCTTAGACAGGGATGTGTAATGTCACCATGGTTGTTTAATATATTTAAAGAAGGGGTTGTGAAAGAAGTAAATGCTAGGGTGTTGGGGAGAGGGGTGGGATTAAATTATGGGGAATCAAATACAAAATGGTAATTAGATGAATGGTTCAGAGAACCGACAAGTTATAAATTAGACACATATGCAACACTTGGGTGTTGCATATGTGTCTAATTTATAAAATGGGAATTGACACGTTCCTTTTTGCTGATGATACTGTGCTTTTGGGAGATTCTAAAGAAAAGTTGCAAAGGTTAATGGACAAGTTTGTGAGGGGTGTGGTAAAGGTAGAAAGTTGAAAGTGAACATAGATAAGAGTAAGGTGATAAGGGTATCAAACAATTTAGATAAAGAAAAATTGGATTTCTCTTTGGAGAGAAGTGAATGTTCTCAGATATTTGGGAGTTGACTTGTCAGTGGATGGGTTTATGAAAGATGAGGTTAACCATAGAATTGATGAAGAAAAAAAGGTGAGTGGTGCGTTTAGGTATCTGCAGACAAAAAAAAAACGTTATCCATTGAGGCAACGAAGGGAATGTACGAAAGTATAGTGGTACCAACACTCTTATATAGGTGTGAAGCTTGGGTTGTAAACGCTGACATGAAAAGGCGGCTGGAGGCAGTGGAGATGTCCTGCCTAAAATGCTGTAAAGCGGGGCCCTACTGTGCCTGTTGTCCCTGTAAGTTACGTACCTGGGTGTTAGCTGACTGATGTGTCACATCCTGAAGGACAAGACTGAAGGACCCCAATGGAAATAAGACAAGGTTGTCCCTCATGATGCAATGACTTTCTTGGGTTATCCGTGTGACTAACCCTCTGGGGTAAAAAACTGAACAAGTCTTATCATGTGACAACATTTCAATGAAAAATTAGCATGTAAAATACTTACTCTCTCCAGTGCTGCTATGCTTGTTTCACTGTTTTCCTCCACAATGTCTTCTGTTTTATCATCATTTTCTTGTAAAGAATTATATTTATTTTCTTTTTCACAATTAGTCTTATCAGTATATATATTTTCACTTTTATTATTTTTCTTCTCCCGTTCAAAAAAATCAGATAAAGTTGACTGTGAAGTGTTTCGGATAATTTTACGTATTTCTGATCTGGTACTGGAAATTGGAAGTTTTGGGTGGACTTTTTCTTTTGAAGGTTTGGACTTATCTTCATTGCACTTTACTTCAACAATTTCTGGATCATCAGCTAAGTCATCAGTTTTGTGAACTGCACCATTTGCTTTATCGTTCTTTTCCTGTACAAATTATACAATAAATTGATAGATTATCATATTTAAAAAGTATGTATAATACTACAAGAACACTATTAACAAAGCATTACCAATGATTTCCTTATTCACTCATCTACCCTTATCTCACCTATGGAATTTGTGCATGGGGATCAACAATATTAAATCACCTTAGACCACTCATAACCCAGCAAAAGGCAGCAGTCAGAATGATAACAAATTCCCACTCTAGACAGCATACTCCACCAATATTCGAAAGTCTAAAACTACTCACTATAAAGAACATTCACACCTATTCTTGTGCCTACTACATACATAGAACTCTACACTCAAATATAAACCCTCCACTCAAAATTCTCCTCACCAACTTTAACAGGACCCATGACCATAACACAAGACACAGATCACTTTTTGATATACCCAGAGTCCATATCACCCTGTGTAAAAACTCTATGCACATAAAGGGCCCCAAAATCTGGAATTCATTACCAGAAAATATTAAAACAACCTTGCCTGAACATCAATTCAAGACTCTTCTCAAAAACCACCTACTCACCCTAAGCTAAATATACTCATATTGTAAACTACTTTCAACAATGCTCAGTGTTATTTACCCATAATAAAAGTGCTATTAACCCCTTCTCCTGTATATATTACTAAATGTAAAAGGAGAAACATTCATTTTTCTTTTTGGGCCAGCCCGCTTCGGTGGGAAACAGCCGACGTGTTAAAAGAAAAAGTGCTATATTTACTATTGATATATATCCATCTTGCATAACACGTTGACAAATGTAATATCCTCAGATTGTAATTTAAGTAAACTTATTATCTGCTAAAAACACATGCTAATGTTTAACTATAACAAAATCATTCTATTTCTCTAGTATTATGTAATCAATAAGACATTAGATTAAGTCTGCCCATAATGCCATGGTATAATAATGGCTCTCCTTGCTCTTCAATTCTAAATTGTAATTACAAAATCTCGATGTAAACTTGCAATGAAATAAAATTTACTTTACTACAGTGGACCCCCGAGTTTCGGTCACCTCGGAAATCGTACAATTATGTAAGTATAATATTGTAAGTGCTTTTGTAAGTGTACTTTTGGGGGTCTGAAATGGACTAACCTACTTGACATTATTCCTTAAGGGAGTAAATTCGTTCGGTAATGGCACTTGAGCAGCCTTCTGGAATGAATTTTGACCAAAACTCAGGGGTCCACTGTATATGAAAACCCTTATTCTAAAATATGTTAATAATATTAGGTTATGGTGATCATAAATGAAAACAATTTTCCACATACAACCACCTACAATGATACATGTATGTGCCTTGTTCTCACACTCCTGAAACCAAATTCATAAAAGAATTTCAGTTCTACTTTCAAGTAACACTATAAAATATATGTAGAGATGTGTGGATCTTAGGTAGTAGGTTGATAGACAACAACCACCCGGGGAAGTATTACCGTCCTACCAAGTGAGTGTAAGACGGAAGCCTGTATTTTGTTCTACATGGTAGGATTGCTGGTGTCTTTTTTCTGTCTCATAAACATGCCAGATTTCAGGTACATCTTCCTACTTCTACTTACACTTAGGTCACACCTACACATGCATGTACATGTTTATGTATACACACTCATCTGAGTTTTCTTTGATTTTATCTTAATAGTTCTTATTCTTTCCTCTTATTCTTATTCTTAATCTTTCCTCCGTAAGCCATGCGTGTTGTAAAAGTCAACTAAAATGCCGGGAACAAGGGGCTAGTAACCCCTTTTCCTGTATAGCTTACTAAAAAGAAAAAGAAGAAAACCGTCAAAGTGGGATGTTTGAATGTGCGTGGATGTTGTGCGAATGATAAGAGATGATTGTAGATGTCATGAATGAAAAGAAGCTGGATGTCCTTGCTTTAAGTGACACAAAGCTGAAGGGGGTAGGAGAGTTTCAGTGGGGAGAAATAAATGGGATTAGGTCAAGGGTTTCAAATAGAGTTAGAGCTGTTAAATTAGACACATATGCAACACTTGGGTATCTTTATTGAGGAAACGTTTCGCCACACAGTGGCTTCATCAGTCCAATACAAAGAAGAAAGTAGTAATAAAAGGAGGAGTTTGAGGTAATCAGTCCCTCGGCCTCAAACTCCTCCTTTTATTACTACTTTCTTCTTTGTATTGGACTGATGAACCACTGTGTGGCAAACTTCCTCAATAAAGATACCAAGTGTTCATATGTGTCTAATTTAACAACTTGTCGTTCTCTGAACCATTCATCTACATCCTGTCTGACACAGCAACTTCTTGGGATCTTGATACAAAAGGATTCTTCAACATTTGTCCAAACCTTTGGACAAGGACTTACTCGACTAGTGGATGATACCACTATGACCCCCTCCTCCTGCTTCATCTCACCTATCTACAGTATATAAGCAACTTCTATTTGCCTTATGTTGTATTTACTTCAAGATTGATGGACTGAACACATCGACTCCAGGCCGAGGGACTGATTACCTCAAACTCCTCCTTTTATTACTACTTTCTTCTTTGTATTGGACTGATGAAGCCACTGTGTGGCGAAACGTTTCCTCAATAAAGATACCCAAGTGTTGCATATGTGTCTAATTTAACAACTTGTCGGTTCTCTGAACCATTCATCTACATAGAGTTAGAGCTAAAGAAGGAGTGGCAATAATGTTGAATAATCAGTTATGGCAGGTAAAGAGGGAATATAAATGTATAAATTCAAGGATTATGTGGAGTAAAATAAAGGTTGGATGTGAAAAGTGGGTTATAGTAAGTGTTTATGCACCTGGAGAAGAGAGAAATGTAGAGAGAGAGAGAGAGATTTTGGGAAATGTTGAGTGAGTGTGTGTGGGGAGTTTTGAACCAAGTGAGAGAGTAATTGTGGTTGGGGATCTTAATGCTAAAGTGGGTAAAAATGTTGTGGAGGGAGTAATAGGTAAATTTGGGGTGCCAGGGGTAAATGTAAATGGGGAACCATTAATTGAGCTATGTGTAGAAAGAGGTTTGGTAATAAGTAATACATATTTTATGAAATAGAGGATAAATAAATATACAAGGTATGATATAGCACGTAAGGAAAGTAGTTTGTTGGATTATGTATTGGTGGATAAAAGGTTGATGGGTAGGCTTCAGGATGTACATGTTTATAGAGGGGCAACGGATATATCGGATCATTATTTGGTTGTACGTAGCTACAGTTAGAGTAAAAGGTAGATGGGACAAAAAGAAAATGGCAACAGCAAGTAAGAGAGAGGTAAAAGTGTATAAACTAAGGGAGGAGGAAGTTAGGGTGAGATATAACAACTATTGGCAGAAAGGTGGGCTACTGCAAGTTTGAGTAGTGGGGGGGTTGAAGAGAGTTGGTATAGTTTTAAAAATGCAGTATTAGATTGTGGGGCAGAAGTTTGTGGCTATAGGAGGGTGGGTGCAGGAGGAAAGAGGAGTGAGTGGTGGAATGAAGAAGTAAAGGGTGTGATAAAAGAGAAAAAGGTAGCTTATGTCAGGTTTTTACAAAACAGAAGTGTTAATAGAAGAGCAGAGTATATGGAAAGTAAAAGAAAGATGAAGAGAGTGGTGAGAGAGTGCAAAAGGAGAGCAGATGAAAGAGTGGGAGAGGCTCTGTCAAGAAATTTTGCTGAAAAGAAGAAAAAATTTTGGAGTGAGATAAACAAGGTAAGAAAGTCTAGGGAACGAATGGATTTGTCAGTTAAAAACAGAGTAGGGGAGTTAGTAGATGGGGAGCTGGAGGTATTGGGTAGATGGTGGGAATATTTTGAGGAACTTTTAAATGTCGATGAAAAAAGGGAGGCGGCAATTTCATGTACTGGCCAGGGAGGTACAACATCGTTTAGGAGTGAAGAAGAGCAGGATGTGAGTGTGGGGAGGTGCGTGAGGCATTACGTAGAATGAAAGGGGGTAAAGCAGCTGGAACCGACGGGATCATAACAGAAATGTTAAAAGCAGGGGGGATATAGTGCTGGAGTGGTTGGTATTTTTGTTTAATAAATGTATGAAAGAGGGGAAGGTACCTAGGGATTGGCAGAGAGCATGTATAGTTCCTTTATATAAAGGGAAGGGGGATAAAAGAGAGTGTAAAAATTATAGGGGAATAAGTTTACTGAGTATACCAGGTAAAGTGTATGGCAGGGTTATTATTGAAAGAATTAGAAGTAAGACAGAGAGTAGGATTGCAGATGAGCAAGGAGGCTTTAGAGTGGGTAGGGGATGTGTAGATCAAGTGTTTACAGTGAAGCATATATGTGAACAGTATTTAGATAAAGGTAGAGAAGTTTTCATTGCATTTATGGATTTAGAAAAGGCATATGATAGAGTGGATAGGGGAGCAATGTGGCAAATGTTGCAAGTGTATGGAATAGGTAGTAAGTTACTGAAGGCTGTAGAGTTTTTATGAGGACAGTGAGTCTCAGGTTAGGGTGTGTAGGAGAGAGGGAGATTACTTCCCGGTAAAAGTAGGTCTTAGACAGGGTTGTGTAATGTCACCATGGTTGTTTAATATATTTATAGATGAGGTTGTAAAAGAAGTAAATGCTAGGGTGTTGAGGAGAGGGGTGTGATTAAATTATGGGGAATTAAATGCAAAATGGGAGTTGACACAGGTACTTTTTGCTGATGATACTTTGCTTATGGGAGATTCTAAAGAAAAGTTGCAAAGGTTAGTGGACGAGTTTGGGAGAGTGTGTAAAGGTAGAAAGTTGAAAGTGAACATAGATAAGAGTAAGGTGATGAGGGTATCAAACAATTTAAATAAAGAAAAATTGGATATCACACTGGAGAGAGGGATTATGGAAGAAGTAAATATTTTCAGATATTTGGGAGTTGACGTGTCAGCGGATGGGTTTATGAAGGATGAGGTTAACCATAGAATTGATGAAGGAAAAAAGGTGAGTGGTGCACTGAGGTATCTGTGGAGACAAAAAACGTTATCCATGGAGGCAAAGAAGGGAATGTACGAAAGTATAGTGGTACCAACTCTCTTATATGGGTGTGAAGCATGGGTTGCAAATGCTGCAGCGAGGAGGAGGCTGGAGGCAGTGGAGATGTCCTGTCTAAGGGCAATGTGTGGTGTAAATATTATGCAGAAAATTCGGAATGTGGAAATTAGGAGAAGGTGTGGAGTTACTAAAAGTATTTATCAGAGGGCTGAAGAGGGGTTGTTGAGGTGGTTTGGTCATTTAGAGAGAATGGATCAAAGTAGAATGACTTGGAGAGCGTATAAATCTGTAGGGGAAGGAAGGCGGGGTAGGGGTCGTAATAGAAAAGGTTGGAGGGAGGGGGTAAAGGAGGTTTTGTGGGCGAGGGCTTGGACTTCCAGCAAGCATGTGTGAGCGTGTTAGATAGGAGTGAATGGAGACGAATGGTTTTTGGGACATGACGATCTGTTGGAGTGTGAGCAGGGTAACATTTTGTGAAGGGATTCAGGGAAACCAGTTAATTGATTTATTTGGACTTGAGTCCTGGAAATGGGAAGTACAATGCCTGCACTTTAAAGGAGGGGTCTGAGATAGTGACAGCTGGGAGGGACTTTTCTCAGCTGTCGTATCTGAGCTCCTCTGCAAAGACAGTGATTATGTATGAGTGTGGTGAAAGTGTTGAATGATGATGAAAGTATTTTCTTTTTGGGGATTTTCTTTCTTTTTGGGTCACCCTGCCTCGGTGGGAGACGGCCGACTTGTTGAAAAAAAAAAAAATAATAATAATAATAATAATAATAATAATAATAATAATAAACAATAATAATAATAATAATAATAGTTTATTGAGACATGATACAATGTTGTTATTTAGACATGATACATAGTTAGGTATAAATGAGGTGTACATGCCAAAAGCCCCTAATATGCTGTGCATTGTGGGCATTCTTAAGATTAATTAATAGTAGACTACATGGTAAAAAATTATTTTTAACAGGTTTTTACATTTTAGTGATTAATCAACTTTGTTGGGAATGTTTGATATTGTGCACCTAGGTTTGGATGAGAAGGTGGCTTTTTAGCATCGTTTTGAATTGGGGTACAGGCAGGGTTTCTTTGGCAATGACAGGTAATGAATTCCAAATTTTCGGGCCTTTTATATGCATTGAGTTTTTGCATAGTGTTAGATGGACACGGGGAACATCGAGGAGTGATCTGTGTCTAGTGTTATGGTCATGTGTTCTGTTAAAGTTGGTAAGGAGAAGTTTAAGTGGTGGGTTAATATTTGCATAGTGTTCTATGTATGTAATAGGCACAGTAAAAAGTATGGATGTCTTTTATGGTGAGTAAGTTTAGATTTTTGAATATTGGTGGAGTATGTTGTCTGGAGTGTGAATTTGTTATCATTTACTTAGAGCATAGGTTATAGGACATTCTGGCAGGATGACACTACCAGTGGTATCAAAATTGAAAGGATGTGGCACATGGGTTATTATCAAGGTTTTTGATATTTCCTCAACCACTTGTGGCCACATCCATCTCAAAGCCACTAAACTCTAGGTCAACATCAATTTCCTCTTAAAAGGGAAGTGTTAATACAACATGGCATCAGTGAATCCCTGGTGTTTTGCCACGCTGTTTGCTCTAGCTGGTGCTCAACTGAACTGGTGCTCCCACAATGTACTAAGTGGTCCCAGATTTTAATACTGCACACACCGAGTGTTAAGACCCATTCTATATTGACCAGGCATCTCAGGTATCTGGATACAGGAAAAATAAAATGTTGATCTACGTTTGGAGCGCTAGCGGTAACAACGTAGATCTACGTTTGGACAGTTTATGGGTTAACTTTAAATCACTTGTTGCATTAAGACACAGAAACATACTAAGAAAATCCTTAGCTGCCTTACATCCAGATACAATTTTCTTTTGCTTGCTAATGTAAATTCTAGAAGGCAACCTCTTCAAATGATTAAGGCACAATGTAGGTTTTCTACTATACAGTGGACCCCCAGATTACGTTGGCATAGGATTACGATAAATTCGGAAAACGATACATTTTTCCATAAAAACAATGGTTCGGTATACGATGATCCGCTCGGAAAACGCTATTCGTCTTGGATGCGTACACGTGCCCTGGTAATTTAGCCAATTTAACACAAAGTTCAAAATATTCCAATTTCAAAATAGGGTGCAGAATAAACAATGCAGGCATTCCTGGCACTAAACTAACATTTCCTCTGTTCATCAGTTACGTTTTCAGTCTTTACAAATGAATTCCATTTTTATTTTTTATTCACATAATGAATTTTTATTCAAACCAAAATATGGAAGATTTACTGTTATGCAATATTGTAATAATTGTATAAATAATATCACATTTGTGAACATATATTAGACCCACCAGCTGGCACGTATTAGACGTGTGAGGTCATTTATTTACTCTTGAACATCGGCAAAAATTTAACATTTCCGCTACTTTGAGCTCAGTTTCAAGCCATTTCCAGTACTAAAATCTATCAAAATCATCTCTATTTCTGTAATATATCTTCCAGTCTATCAAATGATACCAAGGAATCGCAAATACAACTATAAAAAGCATATGAAAAAACACTGCAAAGTCGCTGTTTTAATAAAAAATTACGGTCTCAATTTTTTTTCTCTCATTATGCACTGTGCTGCAGGATTTGTTTTATGTGGTTCACATTTACCACATAGATGTATTCTCTCATATCTAGGCCCAAATTTACCACTCACAGCTTATCTGAGTGAGCTGAGCTCATGGCGTAGAACTACGGTTTGGACCCTCAACTCAAAGCCGTAGAACTACGGCATGGACCCTGAAAGGGTTAAATGCAAGGAGCAATGGGCTAGTAACCCCTTCTATATAAATCACTAAAAATAAGAAGGAAAAAATTTATAAACCTGGAATGTTTGAATGTAGTGCAGATGAAAAGAGAGAGATGAGTACCAATGTTATGAAAGAAAAGAAGTTGGATGACCTAGCTCTATGTGAAACAAAGCTAAAGGGGGTAGGGGAGTTTCAGTAGGGAGAAATAAATGGGATTAAGTATGAGTATCTGAGAAAGTTAGAGCTAAGGAATGGGTAGCAATAGTGTTGCAAGATCGGTTATGGCAGAAGAAGAGGGAATATAAATTTATAAATTCAAGAAATACGTGGATTAAAATAAGGGTCTGATACGAAAAGTGGATTATAATAATAATAAGTGTTTATGCACCTGGAGAAGAGGAGAGATTTTGGGAGATGTTATGTAAGTGTTTAGGGAGTTTTGAACCAGGTGAGAGAGTAATTGTGGTAGGGGACCTAAATGAAAAAGGGGGAGAAATGGTTATAGAAGGCATGATAGGTAAATTTGGGGTGCTAGGGATACAGTGGACCCCCGGAGTTCGTAATTAATCCATTCCAGAGGGCGTTACTAACACCGAATATTACTAACTCAGAATCTATTTTCCCCCATAAGAAATAATGGAAATTCAATTAATCCGTTCCTGACACCCAAAAGTATAAATCTCTAGTGGAGGGAAGGCGGGGTAGGGGTCGGCCTAGGAAAGGTTGGCGGGAGGTAATAAAAGAGGTTTTGTGTGCAAGGGGCTTGGATTTCCAGCAAGCATGCATGAGCGTATTTGATA
Source organism: Cherax destructor (assembly GCA_009830355.1). NCBI lineage: Eukaryota > Metazoa > Arthropoda > Malacostraca > Decapoda > Parastacidae > Cherax > Cherax destructor. Next base: position 79,994 of record WNWK01004840.1, read on the forward strand.
GGAGTGAATGGAGACAAATGTTTTTAATACTTGACGTGCTGTTAGAGTGTGAGCAAAGTAACATTTATGAAGGGATTCAGGGAAACCGGCAGGCCGGACATGAGATATGAAGAATAAAAGTATAATAACATGTCATTTACCTTTATTGAAGAATTGTTGATGTGTGGAAGATGGGAGGAGGGGAGAGGATGGAAGTTTTTCCATTGTTTGGAAGGGGAATCCCCTTCCATAAAGACATCAGGTAACAAGTCCTTGCCTTCCTGCTACACTCCCTGCATGCCTGCTACATGCTCTGCATGCCTACTACACTCCCTGCATGCCTGCTACATCCCTGCATGCTGCTACGTACACTCCTGCATGCCTGCTACACTCCCTGCATGCCTGCTACACTCCCTGCATGCCTGCTACACTCCCTGCATGCCTGCTACACTCCCTGCATGCCTGCTACACTCCCTGCATGCCTGCTACACTCCCTGCATGCCTGCTACACTCCCTGCATGCCTGCTACACTCCCTGCATGCCTGCTACACTCCCTGCATGCCTGCTACACTCCCTGCATGCCTGCTACACTCCCTGCATGCCTGCTACACTCCCTGCATGCCTGCTACACTCCCTGCATGCCTGCTACACTCCCCTGCATGCCTGCTACACTCCCTGCATGCCTGCTACTCTCCCTGCATGCCTGCTACACTCCCTGCATGCCTGCTACACTCCCTGCATGCCTGCTACACTCCCTGCATGCCTGCTACACTCCCTGCATGCCTGCTACACTCCCTGCATGCCTGCTACACTCCCTGCATGCCTGCTACACTCCCTGCATGCCTGCTACACTCCCTGCATGCCTGCTACACTCCCTGCATGCCTGCTACACTCCCTGCATGCCTGCTACACTCCCTGCATGCCTGCTACACTCCCTGCATGCCTGCTACACTCCCTGCATGCCTGCTACACTCCCTGCATGCCTGCTACACTCTTTACCACAAGGCTGGCACTAGGAGCTTTCTTTGGGCCCATGGTGGCTTATTTAGCAGTTGCAAGCACTAAAAACAATGGAATAATGACGAAATGTATCATATGAACGAGTGGGGTGACCTTCACTCTCTGGTAAACAATGGCACACTGACAGAATGGTGCGTTAGGCTGCTCGGGCCGGGCGTACGCGTCTGGGACGAATTATGATCTCCGATCGGATCTACGATCACCGAACCAATAATTTTATGAAAAAATGTTACTAACTTCGAATTTTACGAACTCCGATGACTACGAACACCGGGGGTCCACTGTAAATGACAATGAGAGGGCCTTTGATTGAACTTTGTTTAGAAAGAGGTTTGGTATAGGTAATACCACATATTTTAACCACTTCACTGGCTCTGCCATAGTACTACGGCTTTGAGGTCACTGGCCGTGCCATAGTACTACGCCATGAGCTCACCTCACTCAGATAAGCTGTGAGCAGTAAATTTGGGCCTAGATATGAGAGAATGGGTCCATACAGTAAGTGGTCCCCTTATAAAAAAAAAAAATCCTGCAGCATTCAGTGCATGAGAAAAAAAAATGCGACCGTGTTTTTGGTTTAAAACAGCAACTTTGCAGTGTATTTTTGTATGGTTTTTATGGTTGTATTCTTGGTTTCTTGGTCTCATTTGACAGAATGGAAGGTAAAGAGATGATTTTGATTGGTTTCAGGACTGAAAATAGCTTGAAATTGAGCTCAAAGTAGCAGAAAAATTTGATTTTTGCCAATATTCCAGAATGCACAAATGACATCACTTGTCCAATACACATCCAACTAGCCAGTCTAAAATGCATTTAGGAATGCACTGACATTATTTATACAATTATTACAATAATGCAGTAGTCTGCATAACAGTAAATATTACATTTTTTGTGTGAATAAAAATTCAAAATGGAGAGCAAGCGTAATATAAAAGGGGCCTGGAGACGTGACTAAGGAACAGAGGAAATTTTTTTTTAACTGCCAGGAATGTCTACACTGTTTATTCTAGACCCTATTTTCAAATTGGCAATGGTTGAATTTTGTGTGAAACTGGCCAAATTACCAATTTCTGATCACTTTATTGGGTAGTTGAAACAGGTAAATGGACAGTTTCTTGTACTCAATCAATAGAAGGAATACTAGTGAAAAAGTTATAAGATTAGTTGACTGGAACAATGGAATTGGCCAAAAATAGGGCGCAAAGTGGGCAAAAATCACCAAAGCGCAGATATCATTGAGACCACTAACTTTGCGAGAGTGTAATTCCCTAAGTTTTCCATCAAATTTTGTACTTTTGGTTTCATTACCTTCGGAAAAAGATTCTCTACCCTTTCTTAAAATAATTTTTATTTTAAATTCTTCGATCCTGAGAGCAAGTTTGCCAGTGTCAGTCCCATAATACTACGCCAAAATTCTAGCAGCTTCAAATCTTGCAGGTGAAAGCTGGTAGGCCTACATATGAGAGAATGGGTCTACGTGGTCAGTGTGCGCAGTATAAAAAAATCCTGCAGCAAGCAGTGCATGAGGAAAAAAAAATGGTGACCGTGTTTTTGGTTTAAAACAGCGACTTTGCAGAGTATTTTCGTATGGTATTTATGATTGTATTCTCGTTTTCTTGGTCTCATCTGATAGAATGAAAGGTATGTTACAGAAATAGAGGTGAATTTGAATGGTTTACTGACTAAAAGTAGCTTGAAATTGAGCTGAAAATAATGGAAATGTTCGATTTTTGACAATGTTTAAGAGTAAATAAATCACATCACGCATCCAATACACGTCAACTGGTGAGTCTAATATGCATTCACGTATGCGCTGATATAATTTATAATTATTGCAATTATGCAGTAGTCTGAATCACAATAAATCATCTATTTTTTGTGTGAATAAAAATTCAAAATGAAAAGCAAGCATAATATAAAGAGGGGCCTGGAGACATGACTAATGAACAGAGAAAATGTTATTTTAGTGCCAGAAATGTCTGCATTGCTTATTCTGGCCCCTATTTTGAAATTGGCCTTTCTTGAATTTTGTGTGAAATTCGCCAAATTAGTAATTTCTGAACGCCTTTTTGTGTAGCTGAAATAGGTAAATGGGCGATTTTTTGTACTCAGCTGATAGAATAAAAGGAGTTCTAGCAAAATAGCTATGAGTTTGGAAGAGTGGAACAAAGGAACTGGCCCAAAATAGGGCTCAAATTTGGCAAAATCGCCGATGCGTAAATATCTCCAAGACTGCTAACTTCGCGAGACCATAATTCCAAAAGTTTTTCATCAAATTTCAAACTTTTGGTTTCATTACCTTCGGAAAAAGATTCTCTATCATTTTGTAAGATTTTTTTTTTTTTTTAAATTCTTCGACACTTTGTGAGCAGGGGTGTTGACACTCAAGACTCCTGTACAAACATCTTGTACTAGCGGCTCATTCCCAAATCAGGAAAGCTGGACTTTATGCTAAGTGCAAGATTTTGTTATTCCTTGACTACTGTTCTGATCATCCTCCAATTGAACTTCTCAAATTTGATTTTATTAATTCAGCATGTGACCAAGGCATACTTAGCTCGTTGAAGACTAAATACAGTGGTACCTCGAGTTACGATATTTTTTCGTTTGAGAATGCTGTTCAAGTGCCATTACCAAACAAATTTATCAACATAAGGAATAATGTAAAATAGACTAGTCCTTTTACACCCCCAAAAATATACTTACAAAAGCATTTAATAAAATAAACTTACATAAAAGGGCGATTTTGGGGACCATCGTAACTCGAGGTACCACTGTATAAAGATACGTAACTTCTTGAACAGCATCCTGGCAGCAGTGAATAGTGTGGGTGTGAATGGCTTCAAGGAGTTTAATCTGATTGATGCCATACATGCAGCTGCCAATGCATGGAATCATGTAACTAAAGGGGGAGTATGACTAGTGGCCGCGCGAGCGAAAAAAATATCGAAAAATTATGAAAGTTGAGTTAATCATATAGAAAAATAGCTTAACTCATTGTCAACACAATGGTACAAGAATCAATGCAATACGACGTTTCTACAAGGAATTATAGTCATTTATATCATGTATGGTGACGGCGATGTGCGCAGCACGCCTGCTCTCAGCCCGTATATTTTTAAGAATTTTTTCCATTTTTTTTCTTTGCTGTTTCGTGTATTATTCATTCTAATGGTATAATTGATGATTTGGCATCATATGAGAGTGGGCGGAGCTTATACGTAGACTACCAGTCAATCAGGAACGTTCTGGGAATATTTGCTGACGCCGGCAGACTTCCCGCTCTGAGAGGCACCAGAAATTATTTCATTATTACGCAAATATCAATTCTACGGGTTATTTATCTATCACAATTGATATAATATGAAATAATAAACACTATAAATAACACATAAACGTGTTATATGCTCCAGCATGAATAAAATGAGCCCTAATATAGCGAGTCTCTATCAGCCATATGGGTATAAAATTGATTCCCCTTCTTCCCATAATGTTTTCTTTGGCCTGTGAGTAAGAGAAAACGGAGTTTTAGAGGCTAACTACACTAAAATATTAGTTTTACAAGGAAAACATTGAAACAAGCGATTTTCTCAAAAAACAAAAAAATTCCCGAGGCGGGTGGCCGGCGCCTTTCCAGGCGAATATCTCGGAAGTAAGTTATTGACTTATTTTACTTAGGTAAGCCTTTACTGTTTGATTAAATGAAATAATATTCACAGGAATCGTAAAAATATGATTGTTCTTTTTTTTTAATAACGTACTTTTGGAAATATTCCAAATACAGTGGTCCCTCGGTTTTCGTGCATCTCCAAACTCGAACATTTATGTAAGTGTAATTTCATAAGTGCTGTTGCAAGTGTATTTTTAGGGTCTGAAATAGACTAACCTATGTGACATTATTTCTTAAGGAAGTAAATTCGTTCGGTAATGGCACTTGAGCAGCATTCTGGAACGAATTTTCGGCGAAAACCGAGGGACCACTGTATTTTGGGATTTATGTGGGAGTAAAGGGCAGATATTTTTTCAACATTCAAACAATTACATACTTTATTTTTTTGTGGAATAAAGATAAGATATTTACAGGAAAGTGCACCACCATAAAATCGTATTAGCATTGTTCTTTCGGTACAGAGTCCCCAAACAACCTTATGTAGTGACATATAGGCTCGGGTTCCTGCCAAACATCCTGCACATGACATTTTCAGTAAATATTTTTTTTTTTCAGTTGTTGTTTGGACTATCTTATTGAATATTTTTTACAATAAACAGAGTGAACACTTCTTTGTGTAAAAAAAAAATGAAAGAAATTCGATGAAAAGAAAAAAAACAAAAATTAAGTGGTGATACTGCTCCTAAAGACACCCCTGCACATGCCTGGCAAAACCTCTGGCCTGCAACTGTGAGTGATGATGATGGAGAAAGTGATGAGTCTGAAGGATTCTGCATGTCAAGTGAGAAAAAGATGATGTCAGACCTCCTTACATACACAAAAAATATACCTTCAGAGTTCATCAGTAACCTGGAGAAGTGGCTATCGAAGTTCTTAACATCGATAATGACGCTCCAGTTCTTCATTCCATGACCGATGGTAAAATAACTGAAATGGTTCTGAATCAAAATCCAAAACACTCCCAGTCCAAAGAACTTCAGATAAAGGATTCTCAACTGTATAACTAAATAATCCATTGTGATGTTAAGTCACTACTGTTGCCCATCATTCACCTTTCCTTTATACTCCCGTCTTATAATCTGATATCCAACCTTTCATTACCTAAATTTTTTGTTACTCTCTTCACCTTGCACTTTTCTGTTCACTTTCTTTTTACATACTCTCCCAAATTTGTCCACCAACATTATCAACTTCTCTTCAGAAATCTCCCAAAGGCACAGTGACATTGGCAAAAAGAAATTGTGACAACTCTCAATTTGTATTAGATTCTTTATCTTTTAAAGAAGTAAAGAATTTTTATGAGGATAGTGAGGCTAAAGTTAGGGTGTGTAGGAGAGAGAAAAAATATTTTCCAGTAAAAGTAAGCTTTAGACAGATATGCTTGATGTCACCCTGGTTGTTTAACATGTTTATAGATGTACTGTAAAAGAAGTGATTGCTAGGGTGTAGGGAAGAGATATGGATTAAACCAAACAACAGTGCATAAGTGTTCCCAATAAAGTGAATAGAATTCTTGGCTTCATATCAAGATGTATAAATAACAGGAGTCCTCAGGTTGTTCTTCAACTCTCTATATCATTGGTTGGGCCTTATTTTGATTATCCTGCACAGTTCTGAACACCATATTACAGAATGGATATAAATGCACTGGAAATGGTACAAACAAGGATAACTAAGTTGATTCCATGTATCAGAAATCTTTCCTACAAGGATAAACAAAGGGCCCTGAATCTGCACTCTCTAGAAACGGGTAGAATTAGTGAATATCATTGTGGCAAAGTGTAAATGGAAAACAGGCATAAATAAAGGGGATCTAAATAACATGATGAAAATATCTAATCAAAGCAACACTCACAGCAATGGGTTCAAGTTAGCAAAATTTAGATTTAGAAAGGATATAGGAAAGCACTGGTGTGGTAATAGAGTTGTGGATGAGTGGGACAAACTCCTAAGTAATATCATTGAAGCTAAAATGTTGTGTAGTTTCAAAAATAGGTTAGACAAATACATGAGTGGGGTGAGTGGATATGAGCTGGACCTGACCAGCTTGGGCCAGTAGGCCTGCTGTAGTGCTCCTTCTTTCTTATGTTCTGACGATGGGATTTATGGAATCCAGTTAGCCAGACTTGAGTCCTAGATGTGGAAAGTACAGTGCCTGCACTCTGAAGGAGGGGTGGGGATAATTGCAGTTTGGAGGGGCATCTGAACTGTAGTATTGGCAGGTCTCTGTCAACACAGTGATCAAGTGAGTTGTGGTGAAATTGTTTCTTATTTTTTTGGGTCACTACCTTGGTGGGAGACAACCAGTGTTAAAAAAAAATATTTTGCACCAAAACCAATCTTTCTAAAAAAAATTTTTTTTTTTTCAACAAGTCGGCCGTCTCCCAACAAGGCAGGGTGACCCAAAAAGAAAGAAAATCCCCAAAAAGAAAATACTTTCATCATCATTCAACACTTTCACCACACTCATACATAATCACTGTCTTTGCAGAGGCGCTCAGATACGACAGCTGAGAATAGTCCCTCCCAGCTGTCACTATCCCAGACCCCTCCTTTAAAGTGCAGGCATTGTACTTCCCATTTCCAGGACTCAAGTCCAACTAAATCAATTAACTTTCTAAAATTAACCTGATATAATTCAGCTAAATTCTACTAAATCTGTATTAGTCAAGTTTTAATTTAAATTATATTAATTAACATAAGTGAAATACCATTTTCTGGTGTTCAAACTGATTTTAGAAGAATTATTACAACAATAAATTTACACACTGCATTTTTGGTAAAATAATCATTACTTTATAAACTAAAAATAACAATAGTGCCTAAAATGCTTCACATATATGCTGTCATTCAGTATTAACAGATTGTACAAATGAACAGTAGTGTGAATAATGATGCCTCAAAATTAAAAAACTCATTCATCCTTGATGGCTTTTCTGTATGTACATCATTAAATCTCTTATAAACAAACATAATTCCCACTGAATTCACTGTAATCTCATCACAAAACACATGAGCATACCAGCCATTATAATATTAAAACATCATATACTAACCTTGTCATCTTTTGATGTTTTTAACTGGTAGTTCCACCCAATAGGTTTCCTGGGAGGATCCTGAAAAGTAAAACTTTATAGTAACAACTAATATGATTTTGCCTCATAAAAATAGTTACTAAACCAAATTAGAAAAATATAATCATTCATAAAACTAGATAATGAATTGATAACTAAACAGTGGAAGGAAGGTATCCCCATCACCTCCCACTTTGTGTTTCATGGCAGGAATTTTGCAAAATCTTAAATATCTGAAGTCATGTTTATGTTCATGAACATATGCGTGCATGCTTTCATGCATGTGTTTGTGTTCGAATATCTGTAGTGTGCCTGGAAACAAAGTGCGTAGTCAGGTTACCTCCACCTCTGAGGACCATCACTCTCATAGCCTAGTCTCAGACTAGACCCTATAACTAAGAAAGAAAATGCAGTTATAGAAATAAAACTACTGTATTAAGAAAAACCCTAGTAAGTAAAGGTAAGTGTATACAGTAGACCCTCGGTTTTCGTTGAAAATTCTCTCCAGAATGCTGTTTGAGTGCCATTACCGAACGAATTTATTCCCATAAGGACAAATGTAAATTAGATTAGTAATTTCAGACCCCCAAAAAATACACTTACAAAAGCACTTACCAAAATACACTTACATAATTGTTCGAGTTTGGAGATGCACGAAAACCGAGGGTCCACTGTACTGTCACCCTACATGTTGATGGGGCAAAGAAAATGTAATCCTACCAATGCAAGATATTCAACAGGTTCCCATTTCCAGCTCATAATATAGGACAGTAGTTCCTTCCTGGATGATTGCAATGTACCACCCTATTATATTTGTGTTTATTGAGTATACTTGTGTCTAAGCAAATATTATTCTAATACTTATGGGAAGTGCACAACCCATAAAGCTCTGTGTCTTAAGGATCTGTACTTGCCCCAACAATAATTTTAATACAGAAATGTATATACGTACATATAAATGACTTTCCAGAAGGAATAGAATACCACATGAATTTGCTTGTGGATGATGAAAAAATCTCATACAAAATAAATACCATAATAAAAGGGACTAAATCTTTACAAGATAACTTAGATAAATTGAGCAAATGGAATGACAGGTGGATAATGGAGTTTAATGCTGATAAATACTATGTAAAGGAAATGGGAAGCAAAATCAGATCACATTAAGAATATAGATTATGTTACAAATTTTGAGAGTATGTTACAAGGAAAGGGATCTAGTAGTTATTATTAACCCTTTCAGTGGCCATCACATTGAACTACTTCATTGAGGTCAGGGGTCCCTCATACAGTTCTTTATCATGAGCTCAACTCACTCAGATAAGCCATAAGCAGTAAATTTTGGCCTAGATAAGAGAGAATGGGCTTGTTTGGTGAGTGTGCACAGTATAAAAAATCCTGCTCCATGTTGTGCATGATGGAAAAAGCAAAACTTTGACCATGTGTATGATTTAAAATAGTGTTTCCAAGGTGTTTTCTCAGATGGTTTTTATGGTTTTATTGGAGTTTCTTGGTATCATTTGATAGAATAGCTGACATACTACTGAAATAGAGATGATTTTGGTTGGTTTCAGGAGCAATGGTGATGATAGTGATAGTGAATATGAACTCCAAACTCTTCAAAACAGTTCCAGTAGCGAGAGTGAAGTGGAATATTCTCCAGTGAAGCATCAGTATATACGACGGTATATGCGCTCTGGAAGTGTGCCATATGCTGTTCCAAGGGTAAGGAGTACATCTCGGAGTACATCCCGTGGGCATACAACAGGAAGTGATAGTGAAAATGAAGGTGATATTGTTACAATGGGGATGAAAAATAAACATGCGTCATCAGATGGTGGTGGTGGTAGCGGTGGTAGCGGTGCCAGCCATCAGGCACCAGCAGTGGGCCATGCTGCTACCCACGCCGCTGCGTCAGACTCACCCACCCACCCACCACAACAACCTCCACAACCACCTGTCAATATCCAGTACCCACCAGCAGACTGCACCTGGGATTGGCAGGAAGCTGACAATTTTGTTCCCAATCCCCATCACTTTGATGAAAGTCAAAGTGGACTACGGCCATCTTGTACACTTGGGAACAATGCCACTGAACTGGAATGTTTCCAGTTATTCTTTGACGAACCCCTGATGGAAATTATTGTAAGGGAAAGCAACAGATACTTCGATTACACCATGGCAAACACGATTCTTTCACCAGGATCACATCTACACCAGTGGAAGGAGACAACTGTGGCTGAGATGTATCTTTTGTTTGCCACAATAATGCTTATGCCACAAGTGTATAAGCACAGTGTCAAATCATACTGGTCGACAGACCGCCTCATTGCAACCCCATCTTTTAGTGAAATAATACCAGTGAATCGATTTGTGCTACTGTTACGTATGTTACACTTTTCAGACAAAACAAGGCCTGACAGAAACGACAGGTTATATAAGATTAGAAATGTGTTTATGTATCTGAAACAGAAATTCAATATGTATTTTTATCCCTTCAGGAAGCTTGTTATTGATGAGTCTTTGGTTTTGTTCAAAGGTAGACTGTCGTTCAAGCAGTATATACCAAGCAAGAGGAAACGCTTTGGTATAAAGTTGTTTGTACTTTGTGATTGCTACAGTGGTCTTGTATTGGACATTATTGTGTACACTGGAAGCAATACATTGCAAAATACCAGGAAGTTATTGGGTATCTCTGGTGATGTGGTTAGAACAATGATGAAACCATATCTTGGTAAGGGGCATATATTATATACTGATAACTGGTACACAAGCCCTTTACTCAGTGATTTTTTGCGAGTGAACATGACAGATGTGTGCTTTACAGTGCGTGCAAATCGTAAACATATGCCAAGGTTCAGCGCAGGCTCTCGTAGAGGTGAGGTGCAGGCGTTTGCTGCCAATGACATCATGGCATTTCGGCGGCATGACAAACGAGATGTCACACTGTTGTCATCAGTTCACCAAAACGAAATGACAGACACTGGCAGGCTGAATAGAGAGACCAATGAACCCATCCTAAAACCTGCAGCTGTAATGGACTACACTCTCAATATGAGTTCAGTGGACAAATGTGACATGCAGATTGGGTTTGCTGACTGTGTTCGCAAGAGTTATAAGTGGTACATAAAACTCTTTTTTCATCTTGTGGACATTTCCATGCTGAATGCTTATAATGTGTATAAGTTGAAGACCAGAAACAAACCACCATATGGTCAGTTTTGTTTGTCTGTCATCAGACAAATATTTTTCAAGTACCAAGTAACAACACCTGCAAACTGATCAACACCTACCCTCTCGTCTGAGGCCTGGTGAACACTTCCTAACAAAACTGCCTGCTACTGCTTGCAAGAAAAAGGCTCAGAAGAGGTGTTTTGTCTGTGCACATACAAAAAAATGCCCACAACAACGCAGAGACACTCGTTTCATGTGTGTGGAATGTAAAACACCTCTGTGCATGGAACCATGTTTCAGAGACTTCCACAGGCTGCAGAACTTCTAGAAATATGTCCAGTGGCTGTATATATGTATATATATGATAGACAAATAATAATAAACAACATTGTATATTGATCGTGTGTAAACATTTTTTGTAAACAATATAGTGACAACAGTGTTTGTGGAGCTATTGTGTATTATACGAGTGAATATACAGTGGACCCCCGGCTAACGAACAAAATTCATTCCAGAAGCCTCCTCAAGTGCCATTACCGAACGAATTTACTTCCTTAAGAAATAATGTCACGTAGGTTAGTCTATTTCAGACCCCCAAAAATACACTTCCACAAGCACTTACAATAATATACTTACATAATTGTATGATTTCCGGGGTGTTCGTTAGCCGGGGGTCCACTGTATGTACCAAATAGTGCTCATATTGGTCTCACAGGCCACAAAAGTTACTTGGAAAAATAAAAATTAAAAAAAAAAGAAAAAAGTGGGAAAAAAACAAAATAAATAATTACCGGGTGACCGGAAGTCGGCGATGTTGCCGACAGCGATTCAATTTCAGTGAACTTCACGCCTTCATATCTCGGTAAGTATTGATCACAAAATTTTTTTGTTTAGCTATTTAGATTTAGAAAAAAAAAAACTATCATTTCATAAGAAAAAATAATTTTATATTTTTTTTTCTAATATTTTCCGACCCTGAGAACGAGTTTGGGAAAGGGCCTGTCGACCCTCAAAGGGTTAATGCTCTCCCCAGGATGCGACCCACAACAGTCAACTAACACCCAGGTACCTACTTACTGCTAGGTGAACAGGGTCAGCAGGTGTATGGAAACATGCCCAACGTTTGACCTGTGCCGAGGAGCGATCCCCGGTCCCTCAGTGTGTGAGCTGAGGATGCTATCAACCGAGAGAAAGCATAGAGTAAGGAAGTTAGTTTCACTGTACATTAACAATCACTCTGCTAAGTACTTCCATAGCCAGAGTTGTACAATCACCAACATAATAGTTTATTTACTTTAAGAATTACTTTTTATCATACAAAATACTGTAGCAATTAGCATAAATATTTACTTGACACTATTGAGCTACCCTAGATTTATTTACACATAAGTTACTCTATAATTTTTAAAATCTTTGTGTTTACTGAATCTGAATAAAAACTTACCTGTACTTATTAACAAGATAGGATATAAAAAAACTATGGCATTTGCATTTACTGAAAAAACTTATTCCCTAATTACAAGGTAGGGTATTGTTAATGTTACTGGATACCCTATGCTCATCCTCTGGGCAGTAGTTAATTATTGCTGTTATTATTGCTATTATTATTGCTATTATTATTGCTATTATTATTATTGTTATTAAATTCAATGAGGAGCACTAAACTCGCTGGGGCTATACAGCACCTGGGGAATGGAAAGTAAATAGGTTAGATCCAAAGAAAGGGAAGAGAATTCCATTTCCTTCTGTCTAATATAAACTCTGCTCTCAAACTCTTCCTAGATAGCTGCAACATAACTCAAAAGCATAATACAAGACATGAAAATCTCTTTAATATCCTACGTATTTGACTCAACCTGAGTAAAAACTCAATGTGCATAAAAGGCACTATAATCTGGAATTCTCTGCATGAAGATTCCAAAGGTTCCCTATGTGCCAACTGCTTCAAAGCACTTCCTTACCTTAATAGGACTCCTGAAAGCAATATATCATGTCAAACAAATCTTGAAACCTGCTTGTTTTCCTCTAATTTCATCCATATTTCTTGTATCAGTTTGTTCTTTCTACTCGCATATACGTACATACATACAGCCTCGCCTCACTTAATGGGGGAGTTCAGTTCCTAAGACCACATCAGTAAACGAATTCGTCACTAAGCAAGGAGCATACTATAATGGTAGTGGGTTTGTGTCAAGCATCTTTGATATTGTTTTAATGTCACCTTTGCACCATTTATAACATTTTGAGTATATTTTTAAATGTTTATACAGCAATGTACTGTATATTGTAATAAACAGAACAGAGGAAATCAGCTCTAATATACATTATTTAGGTATGAAATTAAGACACATGTGCAACATCTGGGTATCTTTATTGTAGATGTTTCGCCATCCAGTGGCTTTATCAATACAAATTCTAGGACATTATTTGAAGACAGAAGAACTACAGTGGACCCCCGGAGTTCGTTAGCGTCAGAGTTCGTGATGTTTTTTCGCAAAAATATTGGTTCGGTGTTCACGAATCCGCTCGGAGTTCGTGATTCGTCCCGGACGCGTATGCTTGGCCCAAGCGGGCCCGACACTCCATTCAGAGTCAGTGTGCCATTGTTTACCAGTGAGAGACCGCCACCCACGCATTCATACCATACATTTTGTCCATTGTTTTTAGTGCTTGCAACTGCTAAATAAGCCACTATAGGCCCCAAGAAAGCTCCCAGTGCCAGCCCTTTGGTAAAGGGCTGGCACTAGGGAGAATGTCTTCTTAAGTGATTCAGTGATTCTACAATATGTTATAATAATAATAATAATAATATAATAATATTTTTATTTTGATGCATGTTACAAGTGTACACTGTTATTGGTAGTTACAATTATAAAACTGTAATGCAAGGAGAGCCACTGGCATGCCATGGCATTTTGGGCAGTTTATTCTAAAGACTTATTCACTAAGTACTTAATGCTAGAGAAATTGATTGAGTTTATTCTAGTTCTGTATTATTTTAAATTACAATATGATTATACATACTATTAAAAGACAATACAAGAGAAATTGGTTGAGTTTAATCTAGTTGTATATTATATTTCAAGTTACAGTATGTTGATGCTATACTAGTATAATAACAATACTAGAAAAATTTATTGAGTTTCTTCTAGTTATATATTTTATTTCAAATTAACAAAATGATGATACTATAATATTTTAAATGACAATATGATGATATGAAATTGCAACAAGTGTTAAGGAGGATGACATATAAAATTGAGATTATCTTAAGTAAAATAATATTGGGTTTGAAAGTTTGATACTAAAACAGCAGGAATTGATAAAGGCTATAGTGCCAGCCAGCAATTAAGTGTAGCATTAACAGTGTAGCAAGTAAGTTAAGCGATTAACCCTTTCAGGGTCGCGAGGCCCTCTCCCAAACTCGTTCTCAGGGTCGCAGATTTTTCGGAAAAAAATTATTTTTTTCTTATGAAATGATAAGAGAATCCTTTTCCGATCATAATGACACCAAAAGTATGAAATTTGATGAAAAACTAACGGAATTATGCTCTCGCAAAGTTAGCGGTATCGACGATGTTTACGCATTGGCGATTTCGCCCACTTTGAGCCCTATTTTCGGCCAATTCCAATGTTTCAGTCTACCACAATTTTAGCTATTTTGCTAGAATTCCGATTTGAACTACCTAATAAAGGGGTCCAAAATTGTCAATTTGGCCAATTTCACACAAATTTCAAAAGATGCCAATTTCAAAATAGGGTCCAGAATAAACTAGACAGACATTCCTGGCACTAAAATAACATTTTATCTGTTCATTAGTCACATCTCCAGGCTTCTCTTACATTACTTTTGCTTTCCATTTTGAATTTTTATTCTCACAAAAAATAAAAGATTTTCTGTTATGTATACTATTGCATCATTGTAAAAACGGTATAAATAATATCAGCGCACTTGTGCAAGAATATTAGTCTCGCCAGTTGATGTGTATTGGACGCATGGCGTGATTTGTTTACTCTTGAACATCGGCAAAAATCGAACATTTTCACTACTTTGCGCTCAGTTTCAAGGTACTTGTCATCATGAAACCAATCAAAATTATCTCTATTTCTGTAATATATCTTCCATTCTATCAAATGAGACCAAGAAAACGAGAATACAACCATAAATACCATACGAAAATAGACTGCAAAGTCGCTGTTTTAAACCAAAAACACGGTCGGAGTTTTTTTTCCTCATTACGCATTGTGTGGTGCAGGATTTTTTTTATACTGCGCACACTGACCGCACAGACCCATTCTCTCACATCTAGGCCTACCAGCCTGTTTCCACTTGATTTGAGGGTGCTGTAATTTAGGCGTACTAGTACGTCGAAAACCCTGGTGCGTAAGCCGTACTAGTACAGCCAAAACCCTGAAAGGGTTAAGCGATAGAAAAATGACGACACGAAACTTAACTCCTCCAATGTTGTTGGAGTTATATAGGGCGACTGACAACACCGCCATGTGTCTGGCAGCCATCACTATTTAAGGCATATCTTTCAGTGGCCCATATACACCCAACAACAAACACCACAACACCAGTCCTCAGATTTGTAATGATATTTCATTCAACAAACAAACGCTACTCATCAAACCTAACGAGTCTGATAAGAAGGTCAAAAAAATTGTACTATGAGAACAGATTACATAACTTAAAAGGTGATATAAAAAAGACCTGGAAAACCCTATCTGAAATTCTAGGAACTAAAAAGATATCCACAAACAGAACAATCAAGCTAACAAAACCAGATAAACCCCTACTCCCACATATTGAAACAGCAAACAAACTCAATGATTTCTTTTCCACCATAGGTAAAAAGCTGGCAAGCAAAATCCCAAGAGGACACTCCCTCAACTACCTAAAATCATACCTTAGCAACAGAAACCAATATGTGTACACAAATGGAGCTAGCTCCACCGCGCAAACTATTACCGTAGGTGTCTCACAGGGAAGTGTTCTTGGCCCACTACTCTTTCTCATTTACATTAATGACCTACCAAATGCATCTCAACTACTCAAACCCATACTTTTTGCAGATGACACTACATACGTTATCTCGCACCCAAGCCCAGACACACTAGCCAACACTGCAAATACTGAATTGCAGAAAATATCTACCTGGATGATGACCAACAAACTTACTCTCAATATTGATAAAACCTATTTTATCCAGTTTGGGAACAGAGCTACAAACGCACCACTTAACATAATGATAAACGGGTCCCCTATCACAAAACTCACAGAGGGAAAATTCTTAGGAATCCATCTTGACAGTGGCCTCAAATTTCAGACACACATACAACAAATTTCCAAGAAAGTCTCAAAGACCGTGGGAATACTATCCAAGATACGGTACTATGTTCCACAACCAGCTCTCCTTACCCTATATCACTCACTCATTTACCCCTACCTCACCTATGGAATCTGCACATGGGGCTCTACATCAATAACTCATCTCAGACCACTAATAACACAACAAAAGGCAGCAGTTAGAATTATAACAAATTCACACTCCAGACAACATACTCCACCAATATTCAAAAACCTAAACTTACCATACAAGACATTCATACCTTTTACTGTGCCTATTACATACATAGAACACTCTATGCAAATATTAACCCACCACTCAAACTTCTTCTTACCAATTTTAACAGGACACATGACCATAACACTAGACACAGATCACTCCTCGATGTTCCCCGTGTCCATCTAACACTATGTAAAAACTCAATGCACATAAAAGGCACGAAAATTTGGAATTCATTACCTGTCATTGCCAAAGAAACCCTGCCTGTACCCCAATTCAAAACAATGCTAAAAAACCACCTTCTCACCCAAACCTAAATGCTCAATATCTAACATTCCCAACAAAGTAGAATAATCACTTAATGTAAAAACCTGACTAATCAATTGAATGTAAAACCTGTTATGAATAATACATACTAAGCTAACTATTACCACAACATTTACATTATAATGACCACGTAAACTGTAACTGCAATGCAATTAATTGTTTTAAATTGTTATCTCATTCAATTAGTTGCATTGCTACAATTAATTGATATGTTCAACTTATATTCAAACTTTATAACTTAGATACACAATTATACTTATTTTATAAATTATCAACCATAACTTTTTACCATGTAGTCTAGAATTAAGTAGTCCTAAGAATGCCCGCAATGCACAGCATATTAGGGGCTTTTGGCATGTACATCTCATTAATAACTATGTAATAACTATGTAATAACTATGTATAACTATGTCTACCATGTATCACTGTACCATGTCTCAATAAAGTATTATTATTATTATTATTATTATTATTATTATGTTTCTATGTTATTAATATTGTTTATTATGCCATATTAGATGAATTGTGATAGATAAATAAGTCATATAGATGATATTAGCGAAATATTGAAGAACTATTTTGTCCTGTCCCCAAACACACACCCCTGTCGCCGGCACAATTCCAAACATTCGCCAGAAACGGAACTCTCTGGAACACTTTTTTGAGCAACAGGGGTCCAGTAACTCGAGCTGGTCATAGTGGCATTAAAAAACAAAGAAGGGAAGTAACCCAGGGAAAGGACTTGGTACCTGTAGTCTTTATGGAAGGGGATTTCCCTTTCAAACAAATGCAACTCTTCCATTCTCTCCCCTCCTCCCATCTTCCACACATCAACAACTCTTCAATAAAGGTAAGTGACATGTTATTATTGTTTTATTCTTCATGTCTCATTGCTTTCTGTGTAATTTAATGTATATTTAATGTACATGGACCCCAATGGAAATAAGTCACTCTGTCTGACTTTTTGGGTTATCCTAGGTTTTCTACACATATGCTGCTATGTATGATAATCTATGTAACTGTATTTGTGTATACCTGAATAAACTTACTTACTTACTTACAAAAATACTTTATTTTAATACTTTTGGGTGTCTGAAACGGATTAATTTTATTTCCATTATTTCTTATGGGGAAAATAGATTCGGAGTTTGTGATATTCGGTGTTCGCCGGGCCCTCTGGAACGGATTAATCACGAACTCCGGGGGTCCACTGTATATACAAAAGATCCCTCGGCCTTGGAGTTGGTGTGAACAGCACCGAAGTCGTTGAGTTTCTGGAGGAGGAGGAGGCTGGCGCTTATATACCAACGTCAGGTGGAAAGGGACGTGTAGCAGACGAGGGCATAGTCACTGGTAGGCGGGATTCCCCAGTGGAAGTAGGTCATACCCAAAGAGATGGGTTAGTTGTAGTAGTAGTTGTTGTTGCCGTGAAGAAGGTTATGTACATGTCCTCAGAATCAAGATTCCATGATGTTGCAGTGTCTGACAAGTTATACAAGAATGGTATCTTTATTGTAGACGTTTCGCCATCCAGTGGCTTTATCAATACAAATTCTAGGAGATTATTTGAAGACAGAAGAACTACAGTGGTACCCCGACTTACGATATTAATCCGTCAGAGAGGGCATATTTTAAGGCGAAACAATCGTTACACGAATCAATTTTCCCCATAAGAAATAATGGAAATAAATTTAATCCGTCCAAGACTTCCAAAAGTAGTTAAATAAAATATTTTTTAGAACTTTTTGACATTAAATAATACAGAATTTAATGAAGAATACCTAAATACACATGTAAATATTGTACAATAACATGTCACTTACATTTATTGAAGAGTTGTTGATGTGTGGAGGACGGGAGGAGGGGAGAAGGTGGAGTAGTATGCTAGTGTTTGGAAGGGGAATCCCCTTCCATTAACACTGCAGGTACCAAGTTCTTTTCTGGGGTTACTTCCCTTTTTCTTTGAATGCTACACTCCCTGCATGAATGCTACACTCCCTGCATGCCTACTACACTCCCTGCATCCTTGCTACACTCCCTGCATCCTTGCTACACTCCCTGCATCCTTGCTACACTCCCTGCATCCTTGCTACACTCCCTGCATCCCTGCTACACTCCCTGCATCCCTGCTACACTCCCTGCATCCCTGCTACACTCCCTGCATCCCTGCTACACTCCCTGCATCCCTGCTACACTCCCTGCATCCTTGCTACACTCCCTGCATCCCTGCTACACTCCCTGCATCCCTGCTACACTCCCTGCATCCCTGCTACACTCCCTGCATGCCTGCTACACTCCCTGCATGCCTGCTACACTCCCTGCATAAATGCTACACTCCCTGCATAAATGCTACACTCCCTGCATAAATGCTACACTCCCTGCATAAATGCTACACTCCCTGCATGAATGCTTCACTCCCTGCACATTCTTTACCACAGGCTTGGCACTAGGAGCTTTCTTGGGGCCCATGGTGGCTTATTTAGCAGTTGCAAGCACTAAAAACAGTGGAATAATGACAATATACTGGTATGAATGCGTGGGTGTGGGTGGGTGGTCGCTCTCACTTGTAAACAATAGCACACTGACGCTCCCTGGAGTGCGCGCTCAGCTGGGCGCCAAGCGGACACGTCCGGTACGAATGTCGTTACACGAAGCAAACATCGTAAATCACAATAAAAATTTTTACGTTATAAATATCGGTTATCGAAAATAACGTAAGATGATAGCATCGTAACACGGGGTACCACTGTATATACAAAAGATGAGGTAATCAGTCCCTCGGCCTTGGAGTCTTAATTTCATCTTGTCGGTATTGTATACCATTCTTGTACTTGTCAGACACTGCAACATCATGGAATCTTGATTCTGAGGACATGTACATAACCTTCTTCACGGCAACGACAACTACTACTACAACTAACCCATCTCTTTGGGTATGACCTACTTCCACTGGGGAATCCCGCCTACCAGTGACTATGCCCTCGTCTGCTACACGTCCCTTTCCACCTGACGTTAGTATATATGCGTCAGCCTCCTCCTCCTCCTCCTCCAGAAACTCAACAACTTCGGTGCTGTTCACACCAACTCCAAGGCCGAGGGACTGATTACCTCATCTTTTGTATATAGTTCTTCTGTCTTCAAATAATCTCCTAGAATTTGTATTGATAAAGCCACTGGATGGCGAAACGTCTACAATAAAGATACCCAGATGTTGCATATGTGTCTTAATTTCATCTTGTCTGTATTGTATACCATTCTTGTACATTATTTCGGTATGCATACTGGTCAGAGAGCCAGTCGTAAGTCCGAGTCGTCGGTAAACGAGTAAGTCGCTAAGTGAGGAGAGGCTGTATTATACAATATGCTGCGATCCCTTCTTTCATAGTTGTTGTACTGATAATTTTACATAGCATTATATCTATCTATACTTCTTATATACATGCCTGCAGAAACAATTCTCAGAGAACTTATACTTCATCATACTCTTTTGTTTGTAACTTAATTAACTAATACCACTCACCCAATTAGAACTCAACAATTATATTTCGTATTTTGTTATTTTACGAATTAAATTGAAACTTTTATCTATTTTTAAGTTCCTACTTAAAATTAGACCCTTAATTAAAAATATATATTCTTTTAACACACCAGCCAAAGTAGGGTGACCCTAAAAAGAGGAAACACTCACCATCACTCACACCATCAGTTTTGCCAAAGGCATGCTGATGCTAGTTTAGATGCTCCTCCAAACTGCAGTATCAACACCCTCCTTCAGAGTGCAGGCTCTGTACTTCCTACCTCCAGGACTCAAGTCCAGCTAACTAGTTTCCCTGAATCCATTCATAAACAGCACGTCAAGACAAATCACTTGCCTCGACTCACTGCTAACTAACTCTCACACACGCATCTTGGATGGCCAAGGCACTCGAATAAAAAAATAAATTTTAAGTACAACATAGTCTAAGTTTTGTCTGAAATTCTCTGCATCGAATGGCTCTTCAAATTAGTGTGTGTTTTGTTCTGTAATTTTTAAATGAAGATTTGTATTTGTATCAAGAACCTTTCACTCTGAAGGGGAAGGTAGTAAGATAAAAACTACCAAGATACCAGTGTAACCTTTCCATTCCGCCGTGTATATGAAATTAGGAAGTACAAAAATAAATGACTAAGTGAATTAAAAAATATTTAAAATAATGAGAAGTATCAATGCATGATAGATGAAGACGCCAACTACAAGATAACACCACATCCCGGGCTCAAACAAACACTTTCACTCGTTCAAGTAAACAGACGAAATGTGAAACATGTTATCAATTCTCTAATTCCCTTTGGTTTAACACCCCTGAAACTTGACTAATGAGAGCAGTGTGGTTCCTGGAGGCACTTACCTGGAATTCATCATCGGAGGATCCAGAGTCAAGCTCTATCACGTCGTTTGCCGCCATTGTTATATTTGTAAACACGGAGTAGGATGAACCTGTACGAGTTCCTCAAACTTACATTACTTTCCTCCTGAACCACACATCTCACACTCCTATCAACACATACGTCCATATTTATCTACAGAATGGCTATTTTACTATATAATTTATAATTGTTTCTTCATTTTTTAGATATATTTTACGTGCATAGTTCAGTTTGCTGGAGATGCGATGATACAGGTGGTTTTTAATGAGTGTATCATCGTATGCTGTTCTGCTGGAACTTCAAGATATTACAGAGGATTTACCAGTGTGTAAAAAACCTACAGACGCTGAAATTATTCACGAGTTGCATAAAAGGTATCCACATATTGTGGTTTATCTAATCACGTGATAAAGAATATTTGTTAGTTTATTAAACTTTTTTTTTACAAAACTATTACAACCGCAGTGCGCGCCAAGGTTTGTCTGTGCAGGCTGAGAGCACCCTCACTTCCAGTCTCCCTACAATCCCCGTCGGAGAGGGGGTTATTTAGCTATTAAGTCGTACTCACTGCTCCGTGTTCGCTGTTGGGAAGGAGAATCTTTCCTCACCATGATTCAAGCACATCGAGTGAAAATCAGACCCTGGTGGCTAAAGCTCTCGCTTCACATACGGAGGGGCAGGGTTCGATTCCCGGCGGGGTGGAAACATTTCGACGTGTTTCCTTAAACCTGTTCTCATGTTCACCTAGCAGCAAATAGGTACCTGGGTGTTAGTCGACTTGTGTGGGTCGCATCATGGGGGACAAGATTGAGGACCCCAATGGAAATAAGACAGACAGTCCTCGATGACGCACTGACTTTCTTGGGTTATCCGGGTTATCAGGTAGACTCCAGGTGGCTAACCCTCCGGGGTTAAAAATCCGAAGAAATCTTATCTTACCTCGTGGGACAACCACCAACGTCATGAAGAGGATCATTCCTTCCATCCTGAAGAACGCTACGATGAAACTGTTAAACCAGATCACAGCCAAGAATGCCTTCAGCGATGATGAGGCCAACAAGATCGCCACTTCCGCAGTTATGAGGACGCTGAAAGACCAAGACTTTACATTAGAACATAAGAATGGAGGAACACTGCAGAAGGCCTACTGGCCCATACAAGGCAAGTCCTTATCAAAACCACCACTACCTAAGAATTTACTCCCGTACTCACGACACCAATCAAATCCAGCCCCTCCCACTCATATATTTGTCCAATCTCTTTTTAAAGCCACCCAAGGTCCCAGCCTCTATCACCTTACTCGGAAGACTGTTCCACGCATCTACAACTCTGTTCGAAAACCAGTACTTGCCTATGTCCTTTCTAAATCCAAACTTATCCAATTTAAATCCGTTATTTCTGGTTCTTACTTGGTTCGATATCCTCAGTATTTTATTAATATCTTCCATGTTCATGCCCATCATCCACTTGTACACCTCGACGATATCTCCCCTCATTCTACGGCTCTCCAGAGAGGGAGATTCAACGCTCTAAGTCTATCTTCATACGGGAGATTTCTTATACTGTAAATCATTTTAGTCATTCTTCTTTGTATGTTCTCCAATAAATCTATATCCATCCCGTAGTAAGGAGACCAAAACTGAGCTGCATAATCGAAATGAGGTCTCACTATTTCAGGCTCAGAGAGCGAAGAAAGTGTTCGCTCAGAGGCTAGACCGTGAAATCACCAACCAGTCAGCGAACGACTTGAAGATCCTTATTACAGACTAGAACAAACCATACCATGGGTGGGGTTCGAACCCACGGTCAGTCTCAAAACTCCAGACAGTGTCGTAAGCCACTGGGCCAGCTAGCTTCAATAAGATTCATCCAACCAGGTATATTTCTACACCATAGAAAGGTTAGCATAGGCACCATTGTGTCCACAAATGCAAGTTTTTACAGACGAATCTTCCTCTAGCATGGCTGTGACGAACTTGGTTCTTGCAAACAAGGAAACCCTTGTTATTAATTTAGAAATTACAGAGGAACTCGGCACAAACAACCACAAATCAATTACCTTTAACATTGAATGGATGTATGACAGTAGGGATAATTCAGTAATGGTCCCTGACTTTCGCTTTGCAGATTACAATGGGCTTAGAGAACACTTATCATCTGTGGACTGGGGTAACGAAGAGAGCTATCAATATGACAGTTTTCTGAACACTATACAGGCTGCCCAAAGAACATTTATCCCATATAAAGAAATTAGATCAAGTAGAAATGACCCAAAATGGATGAATAATAGGCTCAAATATCTTTTAGAGCAGAAGAAAGGAATTTATAGACGCATAAAAAGAGGTGAGGGTCATCTTATAAATCATTATACTGACATTAAGAGGGACGTTAAAAAGGGGATAAGAAAAGCTAAACGGGATTATGAAATGAAAGTTGATAGGGATTCAAAAACTAACCCAAAAAGTTTTTTATAGGTTTATAGAACAAAAGTTAGAGATAAGATAGGTCCCCTTAAAAATAACTCTGGGCATCTTACTGACAAGGAGAATGATATGTGCTCTATTTTTAATAATTATTTTCTCTCAGTTTTCACACAGGAAGACACTAATAATATCCCAGTAATTAATTTTTATAGTGGTCCTGAAGAAGATAAATTATGTAATATCACAGTCACTAGCGATCACCTCGATCATGTCTCCCCTCATTCTTCGTCTCACAAGTGAATGTAATTTTAGGGTCTTCAATCTTTCTTCATACGGAAGATTTCTAATGCTATGTATTAATTTAGTCATTCTACGCTGAATGTTTTCTAATGAATTAATATCCATTCTGTAATATGGAGACAAGAACTGAGCTGCGTAATCTAGGTGAGGCCTTACTAACGATGTATAAAGCTGTAATATAACCTCTGGACTTCTGTTGCTTACACTTCTTGATATAAATCCCAGTAATCTGTTTGCCTTATTACGTACGCTTAGGCATTGCTGTCTTGGTTTAAGGTTGCTGCTTACCATAACCCCCAAGTCCTTTTCACAATCTGTATGGCTAAGTTCTACGTTATTTAACATATAAGTGCTTAGCTTATGGACACTCCCGAGCTTCAGAACCTTGCATTTATCTACATTGAACTGCATCTGCCACTTTTCTGACCAGGAATTAAGTTTGTCTAAATCCTCCTGAAGTTCCCTGACATCTACGTTTGAATCAATTATCCTACCTATCTTCGTGTCATCGGCGAATTTGCTCATATCACTAGTAATTCCCTCATCAAGGTCATTGATATATATTATAAACAACAATGGGCCTAAGACTGATCCCTGTGGAACACCACTTGTTACAGATCCTGACTCGGATTTAACCCCATTTATGCACACTCTCTGCTTCCTATTAGTGAGCCATGACTCGATCCATGACAGCACTTTTCCCCCAATGCCATGAGCTGCCACTTTCTTTAACAGTCTCTGGTGCGGTACTCGATCAAAAGCCTTACTAAAATCTAAATAAACAATATCGAATTCTTTATCGTGATCAACAGCCTCAAAAGCTTTACTAAAGAAGGTTAATAAATTAGATAGGCAGGAACGGCCCCTCGTGAATCCATGCTGAGTATTATTAATCAAATTATGGTTTTCTAAATGGCTTCTAATAATATCAGCTATAATTGACTCTAGTAATTTGCCTACAATTGAGGTCAGGCTTATTGGGTGGTAATTTGACGGTAGTGACTTGTCCCCTGCTTTAAAAATAGGAATTACATTAGCCATCTTCCACATATCAGACACTACACCTGTTTGAAGAGATAAATTAAAAATGTTACATATTGGTTCACAGAGTTCCATTTTGCATTCCTTAAGAACCCTTGCAAAAAGCTCATCAGGACCCGGCGATTTATTTTGTTTCAGACGGTCTACTTGTTTCATAACCATTTCGCTAGTGACTGTGATATTGCATAATTTATCTTCTTCAGGGACTCTAAAAAAAATAATTACTGGGATATTATTAGTGTCTTCATGTGTGAAAACCGAGAGAAAATAATTATTAAAAATAGAGCACATATCATTCTCCTTGTCAGTAAGATGCCCAGAGTTATTTTTTAAGGGGACCTATCTTATCCCTAACTTTTGTTCTATAAACCTGGAAAAAACTTTTTGGGTTAGTTTTTGAATCCCTAGCAACTTTAATTTCGTAGTCCCGTTTAGCTTTTCTTATACCCTTTTTAACGTCCCTCTTAATGTCAGTATACTGATTTATAAGATGACCCTCACCTCTATTTATGCGCCTATAAATTCCTTTATTCTGCCCTAAAAGATATTTGAGCCTATTATTCATCCATTTTGGGTCATTTCTACTTGATCTAATTTCTTTATATGGGATAAATGTTCTTTGAGCAGCCTGTATAGTGTTAAGAAAGCTGTCATATTGATAGCTCTCTTCGTTACCCCAGTCCACAGTTGATAAGTGTTCTCTAAGCCCATTATAATCTGCTAAGCGAAAGTCTGGGACTGTTACTGAATTATTCCTACTATCATAGATCCATTCAATGCTAAAGGTAATTGACTTGTGGTTGCTTGTGCAGAGTTCCTCTGTAATTTCTAAATTATTAACAAGGGATTACTTGTTTGCCAGAACCAAGTCAAGTAGATTATTTGTCCAGCGCTATTCTTCGTCTGTACTGTTTTCCCCGCTCATCCCATTAAGATCTTACCTGAACTTATTCATTCATTCATTCATTCCTGTGTGTTAGTGTGACTTTGTAAATGGTCCAAGTCGGACCGAAACGTCGTCGTAAGCTCCTCTCTTTTTATATGTGCGGGTTGTGTGTGTATTGTTCCAGTCATGGTATTTTGCCTTTTTTTGTTAGTTAGAAGGCCCTATCCATATACCTAACCTGGCTATCCCCAACAACAACAATGTTTTTTCCTTCCTTGGTGTCATTCACCGTGATGTTCCCAGTAGTCGACTCACATTCATCAGGTAGCACGGAGAATGCGTTCGATGTTTCCACAACAGTTTCCACAGCAGTCTCTTTTTTCTACCTCTCCATTCATCTTCTTCATCTTCAACTTCATTCCATGCTGTCCGGCCACTGCCCAGGTTCCCTTCTTGACCTGAGGACTCACAACAGGACTACTACGAATCCTCAACATGACTCACGAAATCGTAATGACACGATTGCAAACAATCTTATTGAAGCTAGCTGACCCAGTGGCTTACACAACGGTCTAGAGTTTTGTGACTATCTGACCGCGGGTTCGAACCCCACCTGTGGTATGGTTTGCTTGCAATTGTGTCATTACGATTTCGTGAGTCATACAGATTAGAATGAATGGGCCACGGTCAACACGATCACTATGATATTTAAGATCAGTTTCACCGAGATTTCAATGTTCAACTAAGCTTTATACAAAGGTTTCTGCATCTCATAGTACTACATCAACCCTAGGAATATTGAACCAGATCGATACCAACACATCACCCCATACTGGAGCTGTTACTCTCAACCCCACAACTCCAGGGGTCATCCCATAGTCATTAAAAACAACGTATATATCTCCCCTCCACAACGGTGGCAGTAAAGCAATTGCAAAGAATTACAGACCGATAACACTAACGTCCTACATCATAAAAATATTTGAAAGGGTTCTAAGAAGCAAGATCGTCAACTGCCTGAACACCCAACAGTTGCACAACCCCAGGTTGCTCCTGCCTCTCAACTACTGGACCACTATGACATGGTCTTCAATGTATTGGAGGACAATCAATATGCAGATGTAGTATACACAGACTGAGAAAGCCTTCGATAAGTGCGATCATGATGTAATAGCACACAAAATGCGTGATAAAGGAATAAAAGGAAAAGTGGGTAGATGGATCTATAACTTCCTAAAAAATAGAACACAAAGAGTAATTGTAAACAGAGTAAAGTCAGGCGTCTACAGTGAAAAGCTCTGTTCCACAAGGTAAAGTACTCGCTCTCATCCTTTTCCTCATTCTCATATCTGACATAGACAGAGATGTAAGCCTGAGCACCATGTTAACGATACCAGAATTTGCATGACAGTGTCATCCATTGAGGACACTGCAAATCTCCAAGTTTGGCTTCAGGAGAAACAAAAGCACAAATGACGCAATAATAAAAATGCTAGACCTACTTTACACAGCACCTGAAAAAAACGAATACCCTCTTGGACTCTTTATCGACCTTAAGAAAGCTTTTGATACAGTATACCACAGCATCCTACTCAAGCTTGATCATTACGGTATAAGAGGCCATGCACTTCCTATATCAGGTCTTACCTTACTAATAGAAAGCAATACGTCTCTATTAACGACACAACCTCTTCTACGGCACCAGGCACCAGGCAGCAACAACAAGGCTGCTCCTATATTTTGCCATTCCCTGGGTCGTTGAGACTCCAGCAATGGCCTATTTGCAGGAACTGTTGCAACAACATACAAGGAACTTACAGTGACAAGAAAACTGACGGTGACTACAGCGAAATGGACCAAATATGACCAAAAGAGGAGACCGGCATTCAAATACCAGACCCGCTACCAGACGTACAATCCTGACAAGCAACGTTTTCCACTACACTGAAGTGACTATAATAATAATAATAATAATAATAGTTTATTTAGACATGGTACAATGATACATAGTTAGGTAGACATGATACATAGGTATAAATGAGATTTACATGCCAAAAGCCCCTAATATGCTGTGCATTGCGGGCATTCTTAGGACTATTTAATAGTAGACTACATGGTAACAAATTATGGTTGATAATTTATAAAATAAGTATAATTGTGTATCTAAGTTATAAAGTTTGAATATAAGTTGAACATAATAATTTATTAATTGTAGCAATGCAACTAATTGAGTGAGATAACAATTTAAAACAATTAATTGCATTGCAGTTACAGTTTACATGGTCATTATAATGTAAATGTTATAGAAGCAGTTAGCTTAGTATGTATTATTCATAACAGGTTTTTACATTTAAGTGATTAATCAGGTTTTTACATTTAAGTGATTAATCAGGTTTTTACATTTAAGTGATTAATCAGGTTTTTACATTTAAGTGATTAATCAGGTTTTTACATTTAAGTGATTAATCAGGTTTTTACATTTAAGTGATTAATCAGGTTTTTACATTTAAGTGATTATTCTACTTTGTTGGGAATGTTTGATATTGAGCATTTAGGTTTGGGTGAGAAAGTGGTTTTTTAGCATCGTTTTGAATTGGGGTACAGGCAGGGTTTCTTTGGCAATGACAGGTAATGAATTCCAAATTTTCGTGCCTTTTATATGCATTGAGTTTTTACATAGTGTTAGATGGACACGGGGAACATCGAGGAGTGATCTGTGTCTAGTGTTATGGTCATGTGTCCTGTTAAAATTGGTAAGGAGAAGTTTGAGTGGTGGGTTAATATTTGCATAGAGTGTTCTATGTATGTAATAGGCACAGTAAAAGGTATGAATGTCTTGTATGGTAAGTTTAGGTTTTTGAATATTGGTGGAGTATGTTGTCTGGAGTGTGAATTTGTTATAATTCTAACTGCTGCCTTTTGTTGTGTTATTAGTGGTCTGAGATGAGTTATTGATGTAGAGCCCCATGCGCAGATTCCATAGGTGAGGTAGGGGTAAATGAGTGAGTGATATAGGGTAAGGAGAGCTGGTTGTGGAACATAGTACCGTATCTTGGATAGTATTCCCACGGTCTTTGAGACTTTCTTGGAAATTTGTTGTATATGTGTCTGAAATTTGAGGCCACTGTCAAGATGGATTCCTAAGAATTTTCCCTCTGTGAGTTTTGTGATAAGGGACCCGTTTATCATTATGTTAAGTGGTGCGTTTGTAGCTCTGTTCCCAAACTGGATAAAATAGGTTTTATCAATATTGAGAGTAAGTTTGTTGGTCATCATTCAGGTAGATATTTTCTGCAATTCAGTATTTACAGTGTTGGCTAGTATGTCTGGGCTTGGGTGCGAGATAACGTATGTAGTGTCATCTGCAAATAGTATGGGTTTGAGTAGTTGAGATGCATTTGCAAAAGGCCTAGGCACTAGGCCCCAAAGGGGTTAACAATTGTACATTTGGGTTTATATCTACATTTCAATTATCTGTTACAAGCAGGTATCTTATTTCATGAATAAGATATCTTGACATGTCACATAGGTTATTATATTGTCTATCTCTATATTCCTCAATAAGTGCACACTATGTGCTTAATTGTGCACTTATTGAGGAATATAGAGATAGACAATATAATAACCTATGTGACATGTCAAGATATCTTATTCATGGAAATAAATGGTATAAAATACCGACACAATGGAAAAATAAACACATAAGCAGTATAATGTGATCCTTTATTGACAACGTTTCGCCCACGCAGTGGGCTTTATCGAGTCACAGACAGATCTACCTGGAAAATGAGCAACATGGAGATATATATAGGGTACAGTCAGGTGGAGAATGCTGGGTCAGGTGGAGAAAGCTGCATGTGAGTCTTGAAAGTAGTGTGATAGTTAAAAACATAGTGTGACTTAAAGGACCTGCAGTGTACCATTCTTGAGTTCTAGGTGGGATAGCGTTGAAGCAGTTTCTTGGCAATAGGTTCAGCTATGTTGTAGAAGCCGTTGTTCTGGTTGAAGTTGTTGGATATACAGATGAGTGATGATTCTAGGATTCTTCGGTATTGCGTGTTGTCTTCTCTGGCGATGAGTCTTGCGTTTCTGTAGTTGATTAAATGGTTGTGTAAATTTCGGTGTTGAACACAGGCATTTCTTGAGTCGTCAGATCTGCCTGCGTACTGGTGTTCTGAAATGCGTGTTTGTAGGTCTCTGGATGTTTCGCCAACGTATAATTTGCTGCAGCCATTACAAGGGATTGTGTATACCCCTGCCGTGGATTGAAGCTTTTCCTGTCTGTTACTGGTAATGTCCTTAATGGTGGTGGATGTGGAGGTGGATACTCGGAATGAGGTCTTAGAAAAATGTTGGAAACTTGTTTGGAAATGGAGTTGGTGGGAAGGACTATGTATCTCTTCTCAGCAGTGTCTTCTCTGGGTGTGTTGAAGATGTTTAATGCCCGTCGTCTGCAGTCTCTAATGAAGTGACGAGGATAGTGAAGTTTGGAAAAAACTTGTTCAATGAGGGAGCATTCTTCTTCAAGGAACTCACTGCTGCAGATTCTGAGTGCGCGCAGGAAAAAGCCTATAATTACACCACGTTTAATTTTGGTGTCGTGGTGAGAGTAGAAGTGGGCGAAACGTTGTCAATAAAGGATCACATTATACTGCTTATGTGTTTATTTTTCCATATCTTATTCATGAAATAAGATACCTGCTTGTAACAGATAATTGAAATGTAGATATAAACCCAAATGTACAATTGTTAACCCCTCTGGGGCCTAGTGCCTAGGCCTTTTGTGTATCCATATGCTCTTGCGCTACCGTCCACAGGATGGATATGGGGTGCACAATAAACTAGCCACTTCGGTGGCAAAATCTTAATCTTAGATGCATTTGGTAGGTCGTTAATGTAAATGAGAAAGAGAAGTGGGCCAAGAACACTTCCCTGTGGGACACCTACTGTAATAGTTTGCGCGGTAGAGCTAGCTCCATTTGTGTACACATATTGGTTTCTGTTGCTAAGGTATGATTTTAGGTAGTTGAGGGAGTTCCCTCTTATACCATAGTGTGATAATTTTAGGTGTAACAGATCATGGTCAACTGTATCAAAAGATTTACGTAAATCAATGAAGATTCCCACTGGGATTTCTTTTTTCTCAAGAGCGGTGTAAATTATTTCTAACATGTGTATAATGGCATCATTTGTATTTTTATTAGGCCTGAATCCAAATTGACAGTGGTTGAGTACGTTGTTGGAGGTGAGGTAGGAATATATTTGTCTATGAATTAATTTTTCAAAGATTTTGGAGAGAAGGGGTAAGTTAGATATCGGCCTAACTCCCATATCAACTGCACAGTGTTAATGGGAAGTCAACATAAGGGAAAACCTAATCAACAAAATACAAGGAAACTGACAGGTCTGTAATGTAGTGTAGTGTGATTTTTTTTCCCTCAGTGCCAGGTGAGGGAACGAAGCGATCATTTAAACATGGCTGACTGACATTCAATCATAGCTACTGCCAGATGTACAACTACGAAGCGACATTCTAATTATACTGACAGTACCTGACCATCATATCAACTGCAGCAGTGTTAATGGGAGAGAAACACAGGAGAAACCGATAAATCTACAAAACAAACTCCAGGAAACTGTCAGGCTATACCAGCGGTTCTCTCCCTCCCTCAGTGCTAAATGTGGGAAAGAAGTGAATAGTTAACCAACCAAGGATATTTTTAATAGCTGACTTCCATATTAATGACCAGTGTACATTAGGAGGGAAACATAGGAGAAAACGCCAGATCTAACGACAAAACTCCAAGGAATCTGTCAGGGGCAGTGGCCGTTTTTTTTCCCTCACTGCTTTTAAAAATGGCTGACACATCAACTCTACGAGGAATAGCAACAACGACGAGCCCCGCTAAATGGGATTGATGGGGCTGTGTACGGACATCGCCTTTGAAAAACTTCTTTTTACACTGCCAGGATGGAAATGAGTTAGAAGTGTGATAGGGAAAGCCGGACTATGAAGTGAGGAGTGAAGAGGGTTTACGAAGGGGGCAAGTGAGGGGTAATCCGGGTATGTGATAACAGAAAATTTACTAGTAACCAGTGGTGATTTCTAGAGTAGCTGTAAGGGGTTGGGAGCAGTAGGAGGATTAAATACTATGTTTGTTTGGTTCAGTCATTTATAATTGTTTTGTTATTGTCGTTGTTGTTATGGAGCAGTCTTAGAGAGTACATTGTTATTGTTACTCTATCTTTGATTAACCTACAACCACTACAGTGGAGACGAGGATGGGATCATCAGAGCCTAGGATAGTGGGCCAATGTGGCCTGAAGTAGTAGGGATATTGGCAGCCGAGGACGTTGCAGCAGAGCGGGGATTATTAAAAATCTACAGCAGCAACAAGGGGCAGCATGGCGGCATCACAAGGAAGGTTGGAACCTTTCGACCCACGTAAGATTTCTTTGGAGCTTTGGCTAAGCTTGTTGGAAGCCAATTTCGCTCACTTAGGAATTAAAGAGCAAGATAACAAGAGGAATTTCTTGCTAGTGTCACTGGGATCAGAAACTTACAGTGTTTTAGGTAATGTGTGTGCACCAGATTTACCACCCTTATGTATGCTGACTTTCTTGATACGGTTCAGAATACAATTCTGAACCGTATCAAGAAAGTCACTAGACTCAAGATTACCTGTCTCATTGTTCCAATCAATTTGTCTAAAGTTAAAATCTCCCATTAACACAACATTTTCATATCTAGACGCCTTATGAATTTCGTCCCATAGCAGCTTACTGCACTCCCTATCCAGACTTGGTGGCCTGTAAATCACACCCTAAATTAATTTTTCACGACCCTTGAGAAACTGTAGCCAACTAGATTCTGTGTCCGCTGTTTCTAATCTTATACCTTGTCTAACACAACAATTTAAATTATCTCTGACTACATCGCCACTCCACCACCCTTCCTGTTGACCCTATCAGTGTGGAATAGTTTGTAACCCTGAATGCTGCACTCGGAAGGCATTTCTCTATCTTTCAGGTTGAACCAGGTCTCTGTTATAGCAATAATATCTATATTACCTGCACTTGCAAGTAATCTTAGCTCATCTATCTTATTTCTTAGACTCCTACTATTTGTATAGTAAACCTTAAGGGAGCTAGTCACTCGTTGCCCTCTACTATCTCTCTTTGTTTGTTGATCAATTGCTTTGCATTTACAAGCAACTTTATTTTGAATCTTGTCTTTTAAACATATCTCTGGGGTATCCCGGTAATATCTGCTGTTTCCAGGCCTAATACTACAGCCTGATTGTTTCCCACAAACACCCATACCTCTATAATCTATCAGTTTAAAGTCCTAGACAAGTCTCCAATGACCCCCTCAATCGAATCGGCTAATGCAACCACTCCAGCCCCAGAGAGATGAATCCCATCCCTTGCATACATATCGCGTTTGCCATAGAATTTGTCCCAGTTATCAATGAATGGAATTGCAAGTTCCTTGCAGTACCTGTCTAGCCAGCAATTTATACCAATTGCCCTAGACATCCATTCATTGCCCACTCCCTTTCTAGGCAAAATGCTACATATGATTGGGATCCCTCCCTTAGACCTAACTACTTCTATGGCTAACCTATACTTATCTAGTAGCTCCTGTCTTCTGCCCTTCTCAATGTCATTACCACCAGCACTAAGACAGATAATAGGTTTGTTCCCATTACCTGACATAATATTATCCAACCTGCTGACTATGTCACCAACACCAGCTCCTGGGAGGCACACCCTCTGTCTGACCTTCCTGTCTCTGTTACAAAAAGCACGGTCCATATATCTTACCTGAGAGTCTCCCACAATCAGAATATTCTTACCTTGATTAGCAGGGGAGTCAGTGGTACCTTTAACCTCACTGACCACTGAAGTACACTCGTCCTGGAGAACAGAGAATCGATTTCCTACCTTCACATCTTCTCTATTAACCTTCTTTATCTTCCTTCTTCCTGAATTGTGAACCACTTGCCACTTAAAGCGGCTGCCACTTTCACTGTTGGTAACCATTTCCTCCTTACCAGCTCCAACCATCTCACACTCACTCCCACATCCATCTAGGCGAAACTTCAGCCTCCTATTTTCCTCCTGAAGAAGTAGAACCTCCTTCTTCAACACTTCAACCTGAGATTCTAAAACACTGCAGGGAGCCATGTGCTCGGTATCACCCCACGCTAATTCCCAGACAGCTTAGGACAGGTATGACCACACGTGACCACTGACCTCTATGAAGCCCCTATGCTCAGTGGTCTGTCTTTCCTGCTCATGTGTTCATGGCCACTGCAGTTGCCTGCATATAGCATAGCTGCCTGCATATAGCATAGTTGCCTGCATATAGCATAGCTACTTCATTGTCTTCAGACCTCTCATTTGTTCTTAGTGTACTCCTCATCTTCACTTGGGCCCCACGTGGGTCTGATAGGACCTTTGCATACATCTTCTTCTTCTTGTAGGTTCGCCGGTACATCCGGCCCGGGTCTTCTCCAAATGGTGACCCGGCCTACAGTATACAGTATAGCTTCTTTGCTCCCTACAGTCCCCATGTCTGTGATTGATGTAGAAGTTCCTGATGTCATGTGTGAGTGTGTGTGTGTGTGTGTGTGTGTGTGTACTCACCTAATTGTGGTTGCAGGGGTCTAATCATAGCTCCTGACCCCTCCTCTTCACTGGTCGCTACAAGGTCACTTTCTGCTCCGTGAGTTGTATCATACCTCTTCTTACAGCTATGTAAGGATCCTGCCTCCACCACTTTCCTTTCCAGACTATTCCACTTCTTGACAGCTATGTGACTGAAGAAATACTTCCTAACATCCCTGTGACTCATCTGAGTCTTCAATTTCCAAGTGTGACCCCTTGTTGGTGTATCCCATCTCCGAAACATCCTGTACCTGTCCATCATGTCGATTCCTTTCAGTATTATATATGTTGTCATCATGTCAACCCTGTCCCTCCTGTCCTCCAGTGTCGTCAGGTTGATTTCCCTTAACCTCTCCTCGTAGGACATACCCCTTAACTCCGGAACTAGTCTCGTTGCAAACCTTTGCACTTTCTCTAATTTTCCTCGTGCTTCGCCAGGTGTGGGTTCCAAACTGGTGCTACATACTCCAATATGGGCCTGATGTACACGGAGTACAGAGTCCTGAAGGACTCCTTATTGAGATGTCGGAATGATATTCTTAGGTTTGCTAGTCGCCCGTATGCCGTAGCAGTTATTTGGTTGATATGCACCTCAGGAGATGTGTTCGATGTTATACTCACGCCAAGATCCTTTTCCTTGAGTGAGGTTTGAAGTCTTTGGCCCCCTAGACTGTATTCTGTCTGGTGTCTTATTTGCCCTTCCCCGATCTTCAGGATTTTGCACTTGGCGGGGTTGAACTCCAGGAGCCATAAACTGAACTAGACCTTTAGCCTGTCCAGATCCCTTTGTAGTCCCGCCTGGTCCTACTCTGTTTGCATTCTCCTCATTAACTTGACATCGTCTGCAAACTGAGACACTTCTGAATCTATTCCTTCCGTCATGTGTACTCACCTATTTGTACTCACCTATTTGTGGTTGCAGGGGTCGAGTCATAGCTCCTGGCCCCGCCTCTTCACTGATTGCTACTAGGTCCTCTCTCTCCCTGCTCGATGAGCTTTATCAAACCTCGTCTTAAAACTATGTATGGTTCCTGCCTCCACTACGTCACTTTCTAGGCTATTCCACTTCCTGACAACTCTATGACTGAAGAAATACTTCCTAACATCCCTTTGACTCATAGGAGTCTTCAACTTCCAACTGTGACCCTTTGTTTCTGTGTCCCCTCTCTGGAACATCTTGTCTCTGTCCACCTTATCTATTCCTCGCAGTATTTTATATGTCGTTATCATGTCTCCCCTAACCCTCCTTTCCTCTAGTGTCGTCAGGCCGATTTCCCTTAACCTTTCTTCGTAGGACAATCCCCTTAGCTCTGGAACTAGTCTTGTTGCAAACCCTGTGATTCATCTGAGTCTTCAACTTCCAACTGTGACCCCTTGTTGCTGTGTCCCATCTCTGGAATATCCTGTTTCTGTCCACCTTGTCGATTCCTCTCAGTATTTTATATGTCGTTATCATATCCCCCCTATCTCTCCTGTCTTCCAGTGTCGTCAGGTCGATTTCCCTTAACCTCTTCTCGTAGAACATACTAGTCTTGTTGCAAACCTTTGCACTTTCTCTAGCTGCCTTACATGCTTGGCTAGGTGTGGGTTCCAAACTGGTGCTGCATACTCCAATATAGGCCTAACGTACACAGTGTACAGGGTCCTCAACAATTCCTTATTAAGATATCGGAATGCTGCTCTTAGGTTTGCTAGGCGCCCGTATGTTGCAGTAGTTATTTGGTTGATGTGCGCCTCCGGAGATGTGCCCGGTGTTATACTCACCCCAAGATCCTTTTCCTTGAGTGAGGTTTGTAGTCTCTGGCCCCCTAGACTGTACTCCGTCTGCGGTCTTCTTTGCCCTTCCCCAATCTTCATGACTTTGCATTTGGCGGAGTTAAACTCCAGGAGCCAGTTGCTGGACCAGGCCTGCAGCCTGTCCAGATCCCTTTGTATTTCTGCCTGGTCCTCGTCCGATTGAATTCTTCTCGTCAACTTCACACCATCTGCAAACAGGGACACTTCGGAAGCAGCACTGGTCCTAAGACTGACCCCTGTGGAACCCCGCTCGTTACAGGTGCCCCCTTTGACACCTTGTCACGCACCATGACTCGCTGCTGTCTTCCTGACAGGTATTCCCTGATCCATTGTAGTACCTTCCCTGTTATTCTTGCCTGGTCCTCCAGCTTTTGCACTAATCTCTTGCGTGGAACTGTGTCAAATGCCTTCTTACAGTCTAAGAAAATGCAGTCTACCCACCCCTCTCTTTCTTGTCTTACTGCTGTCACCCTGTCATAGAACTCCAGTAGGTTTGTGACACAGGATTTTCCATCCCTGAAACCGTGCTGGCTGTCGTTAAGCTCGTTCCTGTCTAGGTACTCCAATACTATTCTCCTGATAATCTTCTCCATGACTTTGCATACTATACATGTCAGTGACACTGGTCTGTGGTTTGATGCTTCATGTCTGTCTCTTTTTTTTAAAAATTGGGACTACATTTGTTGTCTTCCATACCTCAGGTAGTCGCCCTGTTTCCATAGACGTGTTAAAGACTGGTCTCTCAGTACCCATGGAGAGATGTTATCCGGCCCCATTTAGGACTAGGAATGACCGAAGCATCGGTGAGATGGGGAAGGAAGAAGGAAGGGGAAGAATGGAAATACTGGAAAAGGATGGGATGGTGGAGTTGAGGAAAGTAGGAAAGATCAGTGGCCCAACCACTGTGGGGCAAGTGGTACTGAAGTACTGCAGTCGTTGGTGGAGAGGGATGAGGGACGGTGGTGTATGTCTCACATGAAGGGGCGATGAGGTGGCTTCAGCAGGCAGGAAAGGTCGAGAAGGCAGTCACACTGCACAGTGATGTGTTGGAGAGATTACTGAAACGACCCATTTTCGAGTGCGTTGAACTTCGTTCTTGTGGTGTGGTACATTTTCACTGGACGTCTGAACTTATGATGAGCAAGGTCGCGGATAACGTCATCCATGGTGTTGAGTGGTGAGGAAGTATAGAGGAACTTTTCAGTTCCTTCTTGGAGATGTTGGGTTAGTTCTTGAGGCGTCATTGAGTCGCCAAACAGTCGAGTGCTCCAGAATCTGACACCATGCAAGGAGCATGGTGATGCTTTCATAGTAGAAGTGGTGGAAGGCGAAGTCGGTGATTGGTTCTTGGCAGTATCAGTTGGAGGCTTCTCATTGGTGGGGAGTGGCTGTGTCTCGACTGGCAGGGAGGCAGCTGATTGGTTGTTGGTAGTGGTGGTGGTGTGAGGTGGTGGTGATCTCTCACTGGTGGAGGCTGTAGTTGAGCAAGTGTCGTCTTCAAACAGCAATTATTGCAAGTCATCTGGTGCAGCAAAGCTGACGACTTTTGGAATTATCTTTAAAATCTCAGTTGAAGGAGGACTTGCTGGGAAGTTGAATGCTGGCATATTGTTGAGGGCAAGAAGTTCGTTTATAGATGTGTTGAAGGATCCTGGTTGAGCTGCATTTTGCATGTGAGCAAACATCATGCAGTAGTAAATTTTCGTGGAGATATCCTCAGATAGAGGAGAAGTAGGTTGTGGTGGTGGTGGTGGTGGAGGCTGCTGAGTGGCTTGCAGGATCTTGGTGGTTGTAGACTGGAGTTTGGCTATTGCAGCATAAGTTGGAGAGTTGCCTGGTGTTTTCTTAAGGTCTTCCTTTAATTTCTTGGAAAGGATCTCCTTACGAACAGGACATTTGACTGCCAGAGTATGGTGATCACTTTTACAGTTGATGCAGGTAGGAGCAGTAGTTGAGGAGCAGGAACGAAAGTCGTGACCTTCAGACCCACAGGTGGACCATATCTTCTTCTTCACATGACATTCGTTGGTAGAGTGACTATAAGAGAAACAAGTCCAGCAGGGTGAAATTTGTTTGAATCGTTCAGGTTCAAGCTGACTAGGGTTGATGTAGTAGTAGGAGACAGCCAGACCATCTGAGAGAGCTCTGGTAGCCATGTTCACGTCTATAAACGTGATTTTTAGCATTGATGAAGCATTGGGGATCTTGATTACACCTTATAATTCAGCCCAATCGTTTAGATCTTCAATTGATTGCTTGATTTCGTCAGTAGACATGGGAGTGATGAGTTTATCAAGTCGCTTCATAAACACAGATCGTTTTGCTCGCATAAATGGTGATGTTGAGAGAGCAAAGCCTTGATCATCAAGGGTTTTGATAGCAGGTGGTGAGAGGACTTTTTCTGCTTCCTCATCATTGATGAATGTGACAAGGAAGGCTTCGTGAAGAGTTGTAATATCCGAGAATTTCAACTGCAAACTGCTTTTAAGGGCAGTTGCAAGGGCAAGCTTGGAAGCATCAGTGGTTGAAGAGTCCTTAGCCTTAATCTTCACTCGATGAACCATCGTGGATGTAGGTATAGGTTCCCCTCCCCAACGGGGATCGTAGGAAGACAGAAAGAGTCAGAGCTGCTATGACTTGCCTGGGCAAGAGTCAGAAGCAGAATCCGTTTCTTCTGGCCCCATCGCCTTTGAGGTATCTAGCTCGCTTAGCAGCCTCTTCACTTCTTCCTCGGTTGTACGTATTGTGTCCAACACTTGTAGTCTTGATTTGAAGTGAGCCGATCTTATTCAGTAAGAAGGGAGTATTAGGACTCCTATATTCTATTGAAGATCTCAGCTGTGTGCTTTTGTTTTTACTTCGTTAAAATCGCTTGTTATGTTTTAACAAATGTCTCCGTCTCTATGCTAGCTTCTTACTTGGTGGATTGTATTATCGTACTGGAAGCCAGTGATTATTCGATGACGGATTTACTATATAGTCTTGTACGTATATAGAGTCGATCTATAGCGAGACACTTCGTCTATGATTATGTGTATATATGGTGAATTACGACTTGTGACAATGGAAATGTCACTCTAACAAAATGTTCATAAATTGTATTATAAACTTATGGTCCTTAGTATTATTGTACTCAAAAGTACTATTCTGTTTTCAACAAGAGAGAGTATTTATATTACTTCTTTTAAGACACGTTAATATTAAACATATTAAATTATTATTTTGTCGGATTATTGTCTCCTGGTTATAATTTACAAAATCCTATTAAGTTGATCATTTATACTAAACTTAGCCATTTCTGACCGTGATCCAACACCTTGCTACTAAAGAGAGGACTTTCACAGGCTACATACCTACAGAGACTTATAACAAACTCCGTGGACTTCTCCACTCTGTTCTGCTACTCAGCCACACACATAACTTCTCTTTTTGTAACAGCGGTGTACCATAAAATTATTCAATACCAATTAATTAACACTTGTTATACCTCCCTACCCAGTGCATGATATCACTGTCTCTCGTGATTTCATGCGTGCGGCCAACAGAAACAGCCTGGTTGATCAGGCCCTGATCCACCATGAGGCCTGGTCACAGACCGGGGTGCGGGGGCGTTGACCCCCGGAACCCTCTCCAAGTAAACTCCAGGTAATATATGCGTATGTACACACTTGCACAAGTATGAATCCATACATGTATACATGCATAGTTTACAAATATACATTCATACACGTGCATACACGGGGCCAGGAGCTGCGAATCGACTCCTGCACCCACATATAGATGACTACACATTCTTGTGTAAAAATTGTGCATACATACATGTAAATGTGCGCATACGCACACATATACCCTTGCACGTGCATACATACACACATTACATACGCATGCATGCATTCTCACACATATACATTTGCACACATATACATGCACGCATTCTCACACATATACATATGCACACATACATACGCAAAGTATGGAAACATACATGCATGCAAAGATATGCACATAAATTTATCTGCACACGCATACAAGCACACGCATACATATGAGCAATTATAAATATTCACAAGTACACATACACACATGTATACATATGCACATGTACTTATACACACGAACACCTATGCATACGTATACATCTGCACACGCATACATGCAAAAAATTACATGTGTACAAACATATATACATATATTCATTCATATGCACTCATATACACACATGTATACATATTAATAAAGTGTACGGACGTACAAATATACACATGCACAAACATACATACATAGGTAAATATACTTTTATCTCTTCGTGCATTAGAGGTTGATGACCACTATACACTTCTTTTTACGCACATTGAGGAAGAGGTGAGATACTGAGCTAACTTTCTTGTATCACTCAGCGATACATCTACTAAGTTAGGTGAATACATCGTTTATAATTACTAACAATAATAACCAATATGAAAAATACTGTTGATAAATTAGACACATGTGCAACACTGGGGTATCTTTATTGAGGAAACGTTTCACCACACAGTGGCTTCATCAGTCCATACAAAGAATGGCGGAGATCAGAAGGAGTTTAAGGTAATCGGTCCCTCAGCCTGGAGTTGATGTAATCAGTCCATTAAATCAACATTGATGGACTGATTACATCGACTCCAGGCAGAGGAGTGATTACATCGACTCCAAGCAGAGGGAGTGATTACATCGACTCCAGGTAGAGGGAGTGATTACATCGACTCCAGGTAGAGGGAGTGATTACCTCAAACTCCTTTTGATCTTCAACATTCTTCTTTGTATTGGACTGATGAAGCCACTGTGTGGCGAAACATTCCCACAATACAGACACCCAAGTGTTGCATGTGTCTAATTTATCAATTTATCGGTTCTCTGAACCATTTATCTACATGAAAAATACTGTCATTAAGAAATCCCGAAATTGAATTACTTTTCACAGATGATATATTGCGTGTTGAGATATACAGGTAGTCGGTTGGTAGAAAACAACCATCCAGGGATTTACTACCAACCTGTCACATGAGTGTGAAATTTAAACTTGTTATATATATATATATATATATATATATATATATATATATATATATATATATATATATATATATATATATATATATATATATATATATATCCTAGGCAGTAGGTTGGTGGACAGCAACCGCCCAGAGAAGACAACACGCAATACCGAAGAATCCTAGAATCATCACTCATCTGTATATCCAACAACTTCAACCAGAACAACGGCTTCTACAACATAGCTGAACCTATTGCCAAGAAACTTCTTCAACGCTATCCCACCTAGAACTCAAGAATGGTACACTGCAGGTCCTTTAAGTCACACTATGTTTTTAACTATCACACTACTTTTAAGACTCACATGCAGCTTTCTCCACCTGACCCAGCATTCTCCACCTGACTGTACCCTATATATATCTCCATGTTGCTCATTTTCCAGGTAGATCTGTCTGTGACTCGATAAAGCCACTGCGTGGGCGAAACGTTGTCAATAAAGGATCACATTATACTGCTTATGTGTTTATTTTTCCAAGATACTACTACCGTCCTGCCGAGTGAGTGTGAAACGGAAGCCTGTAGGATTGCTGGTGTCTTTTTTTCTGTCTCATAAACATGCAAGGTTTCAGGTACGTCTTGCTACTTTTACTTACAGTTGGGTCGCACTGCACATACATGTACAAACATATATATATATATATATATATATATATATATATATATATATATATATATATATATATATATATATATATATATATATATGCAAAAAGATCACAGTAAACAGGTGATATTTTACACTCAGAAGTTTGGTATGGCAATGGGAAATCCTCTTTC
This sequence comes from Cherax destructor, assembly GCA_009830355.1. Lineage (NCBI taxonomy): Eukaryota > Metazoa > Arthropoda > Malacostraca > Decapoda > Parastacidae > Cherax > Cherax destructor. Next base: position 122,203 of record WNWK01004840.1, read on the forward strand.
ACCTGTTCTTAGTAATTTATATATGGAATTTTTCGAAACAAGATTGCTTAACACAATCCTTCCCAATAGAGCTAAGTGGTATAGATATGTTGATGACATTTTGTGCCTTATGCCTAAGAATGTAGACATAAACCATTTCCTTGTTAAATTAAATAGCTTAGCTCATTCTATAAATTTTACTGTTGAATTTGAAGTAAATAACTCATTGCCCTTCCTAGATGTTTTTATTATTAAGGGTAACATTGATTTTAAATTTAAAATTTACAGAAAACCTACAAATAATTGTTCCTATGTACACTATTACTCTTCACATCAAGATAGAGTTAAAGTGTCGGTTTTCTCTTCTATGTTTTTGAGAGCTTTACGTATTTGTAGTCCAGAGTTCATAGATGAAGAAATCTCTAAAATTTATGAAATAGCTAATGATTTAAAATACCCAAGAAACATAATTGATAAATCTTTTAAAATAGCTAGAAATACTTTTTACAATCCAAAAAGGGACAACCAACCTTATTCAACCAAAAATATGTTGGTTCTCCCTTACCATGAAAACTTGGTTGATATGCCTTCTTTTCTTAAGAATTTTAATATAAGAAGAACATAAGAACATAAGAACATAAGAAAGGAGGAACACTGCAGCAGGCCTGTTGGCCCATACTAGGCAGGTCCTTCACATTCCATCCCACTAACAGAATATTTGTTCAACCTAATTTTCAATGCTACCCAAGAAATAAGCTTTGACAATTCTATTTACTCATGTGCAATTCCCACTCAAATCCAACCCCTTTCACTCATGAATTTATCCAACCTAAATTTGAAACTACCCAAGGTCCTTGCTTCAATAACCCTACTAGGCAGACTGTTCCACTCATCAACTACCCTATTTCCAAACCAATACTTTCCTATATCCTTTCTAAATCTAAACTTATCTAACTTGAATCCATTATTGCGGGTTCTCTCTTGGTGAGATACCCTCAAGACCTTATTTATATCCCCTTTGTTAATACCCATTTTCCACTTGTATACCTCGATCATGTCTCCCCTCATTCTACGTCTTACAAGTGAATGTAATTTAAGGGTCTTCAATCTTTCTTCGTAAGGAAGATTTCTAATGCTATGTATTAATTTAGTCATTCTACGCTGAATGTTTTCTAAAGAATTTATGTCCATTCTGTAATATGGAGACCAGAACTGAGCTGCGTAATCTAGGTGAGGCCTTACTAATGATGTATAAAGCTGAAATATAACCTCTGGACTTCTGTTGCTAACACTTCTTGATATAAATCCCAGTAATCTATTTGCCTTATTACGTACGCTTAGGCATTGCTGTCTTGGTTTAAGGTTGCTGCTTACCATCACCCCCAAGTCCTTCTCGCAATCTGTATGGCTAAGTTCTACGTTATTTAACTTATAAGTGCTTGGGTTATGGACACTCCCGAGCTTTAGAACTTTGCATTTATCTATATTGAACTGCATCTGCCATTTTTCTGACCAGGAATTGAGTTTGTCTAAATCCTCCTGAAGTTCCCTGACATCTACGTCTGAATCGATTATCCTACCTATCTTCGTGTCATCAGCGAATTTGCTCATATCACTAGTAATTCCCTCGTCAAGGTCATTTATATATATTATAAACAACAACGGGCCCAAAACCGATCCCTGTGGAACGCCACTTGTTACAGATCCCCACTCAGATTTAACCCCATTAATGCACACCCTCTGCTTCCTATTGGTGAGCCATGACTCGATCCATGAAAACACTTTTCCTCCAATGCCGTGAGCAGCCACTTTCTTTAACAGTCTCTGATGTGGTACTCTATCAAAAGCCTTACTAAAATCCAAATAAACAATATCGAATTCTTTATCATGATCAACTGCTTCAAAAGCCTTACTGAAAAAAGTTAATAAATTAGTTAGGCAGGAACGGCCCCTAGTGAATCCATGTTGAGTATCATTAATCAAATTATGCCTATCGAGATGGCTTCTTATGTTATCAGCTATAATCGACTCTAATAATTTGCCTACAATTGATGTTAGACTTATTGGGCGGTAATTAGATGGTAACGACTTGTCCCCTGCTTTAAAAATAGGAATTACATTAGCCAGCTTCCACGTATCAGACACTACACCTGTTTGAAAAGATAGGTTAAAAATGTTAGTTAAGGGTTCACAGAGTTCAATTTTGCATTCCTTAAGAACCCTTGAAAAAAGCTCATCAGGGCCTGGCGATTTATTTTGCTTCAAACGGTCTATCTGTTTGATAACCATTTCGCTAGTGACTGTGATACTACATAATTTATCTTCTTCAGGCCCACTAAAATACCTAATTCTTGGGATATTATTAGTGTCTTCCTGAGTGAAAACCGAGAGAAGCAGTTTGTAACAGAACCTACAAGGGGAAATAACCTACTTGACTTGGTTCTGGCAAGCAAGGAAACCCTTGTTAATAATTTAGAAATTACAGAGGAACTCGGCTCAAGCGACCACAAGTCAATTACCTTTAGCATTGAATGGATGTATGATAGTAGGGATAATTCAGTAATGGTCCCAGATTTTCGCTTAGCAGATTATAATGGACTTAGAGAACACTTATCAACTGTGGACTGGGGTGAAGAAGAGAGGTATCAATATGACAGTTTTCTTAACACTATACAGGCTGCCCAAAGAACATTTATCCCGTATAAAGAAATTAGATCAAGTAGAAATGACCCAAAATGGATGAATAATAGGCTCAAATATCTTTTAGGGCAGAAGAAAGGAATTTATAGGCGCATAAAAAGAGGTGAGGGTCATCTTATAAATCAGTATACTGACATTAAGAGGGACGTTAAAAGGGAATAAGAAAAGCTAAACGGGACTATGAAATTAAAGTTGCTAGGGATTCAAAAACTAACCCAAAAAAGTTTTTTCCAGGTTTATAGAACAAAAGTTAGGGATAAGATAGGTCCCCTTAAAAATAACTTTGGGCATCTTACTGACAAGGAGAATGATATGTGCTCTATTTTTAATAATTATTTTCTCTCGGTTTTCACACAGGAAGACATTAATAATATCCCAGTAATTAATTTTTACAGAGGCCCAGAAGAAGATAAATTATGTAATATCACAGTCACTAGCGAAATGATTATGAAACAGCTGGACCGACTGAAACAAAATAAATCGCCGGGCCCTGATGAGCTTTTGCAAGGGTTCTTAAGGAATGCAAAATGGAACTCTGTGAACCAATATCTAACATTTTTAATTTATCTCTTCAAACAGGTGTAGTGTCTGATATGTGGAAGATGGCTAATGTAATTCCTATTTTTAAAGCAGGGGACAAGTCACTACCGTCAAACTACGCCCAATAAGCCTGACCTCAATTGTAGGCAAATTACTAGAGTCAATTATAGCTGATATTATTAGAAGCCATCTAGATAACCATAATTTGATTAATGATACCCAGCATGGATTCACGAGAGGCCGTTCCTGCCTATCTAATTTATTAACCTTCTTCAGTAAAGCTTTTGAGGCTGTTGATCACGATAAAGAATTCGATATTGTTTATTTAGACTTTAGTAAGGCTTTTGATAGAGTACCGCACCAGAGACTGTTAAAGAAAGTGGCAGCTCATGGCATTGGGGGAAAAGTGCTGTCATGGATCGAGTCATGGCTCACCAATAGGAAGCAGAGAGTGTGCATAAATGGGGTTAAATCCGAATGGGGACTTGTAACAAGTGGTGTTCCACAGGGATCAGTCTTAGGCCCATTGTTATTTATAATATATATCAATGACCTTGATGAGGGAATTACTAGTGATATGAGCAAATTCGCCGACGACACGAAGATAGGTAGGATAATTGATTCAAACATAGATGTCATAGAACTTCAGGAAGATTTAGACAAACTTAATTCGTGGTCAGAAAAGTGGCAGATGCAGTTCAATGTAGATAAATGCAAGGTTCTGAAGCTCGGGAGTGTCCATAACCCAAGCACTTATAAGTTAAATAACGTAGAACTTAGCCATACAGATTGCGAGAAGGACTTGGGGTGATGGTAAGCAGCAACCTTAAACCAAGACAGCAATGCCTAAGCGTACGTAATAAGGCAAATAGATTACTGGGATTTATATCAAGAAGTGTTAGCAACAGAAGTCCAGAGGTTATATTACAGCTTTATACATCATTAGTAAGGCCTCACCTAGATTACGCAGCTCAGTTCTGGTCTCCATATTACAGAATGGACGTAAATTCGTTAGAAAACATTCAGCGTAGAATGACTAAATTAATACATAGCATTAGAAATCTTCCTTACGAAGAAAGATTGAAGACCCTAAAATTACATTCACTTGTAAGACGTAGAATGAGGGGAGACATGATCGAGGTATATAAGTGGAAGATGGGTATTAATAAGGGGGATATAAATAAGGTCTTGAGGATATCTCTCCAAGAGAGAACCCGAATAATGGATTCAAATTGGATAAGTTTAGATTTAGAAAGGATATAGGAAAATATTGGTTTGGAAATAGGGTAGTTGATGAGTGGAACAGTCTGCCTAGTAGGGTCATTGAAGCTAGGACCTTGGGTAGTTTCAAATTTAGGTTGGATAAATTCATGAGTGAGAGGGGTTGGATTTGAGTGGGACTCGCACTTGAGTTAATAGAATCTTCAAAGCTTATTTCTTGGGTAGAATTGAAAATTAGGTTTGGCAATTATTCTGTTAGTGGGATGGATTGTGAAGGACCTGCCTAGTATGGGCCAACGGGCCTGCTGCAGTGTTCCTCCTTTCTTATGTTCTTATGTTCTTAGAGCACATTTCATTCTCTTTGTCAGTAAGATACCCATAATTATTTTTAAGGGGACCTATCTTATCTCTAACTTTTGTTCTATACACCTGGAAAAAACCTTTTGGGTTAGTTTTCGAATCCCTAGCAACTTTAATTTCGTAGTCCCGTTTAGCTTTTCTTATCCCCTTTTTAACGTCCCTCTTAATGTCAATATACTGATTCATAAGATGACCCTCACCACTTTTGATACGCCTATAAATTCCTTTCTTCTGCCCTAAAAGATATTTGAGCCTATTATTCATCCATTTTGGGTCATTTCTATTCGATCTAATTTCTTTATATGGAATAAATGTTCTTTGGGCAGCATGTATAGTGATACAGTAAAAAGACTTTTGATAAAAAGTTCCCCCCAAAATGCTGATGGATGTGTCTATATGATTCCCTGTAAAATATGCGATAAAGTTTATTATGGTCAAACTGGTAAAAGTCTTGAACTAAGATTAAAACAACATAAATATAGCATTAGAACTGGACAAGATTCTAATGCTCTATTTATTCATGTGAGAGACTTTAACCATCCAATTGATTTTCAAAATGCTGAGAAGGTTGTATCAAGCAAGTCCATGGTTGAGAGGAATATAATAGAATCATGTTTCATTAAAAGCAGTTTTGAAAATAATATGAATATTTCTTTTGGTTTATATAAATTGGATTACATAAGAACATAAGAACATAAGAAAGGAGGAACACTGCAGCAGGCCTGTTGGCCCATACTAGGCAAGTCCTTCACAATCCATCCCACTAACAGAATAATTGCCCAACTTAATTTTCAATTCTACCCAAGAAATAAGCTTTGCAGATTTTATTAACTCAAGTGCGAGTCCCACTTAAATCCAACCCCTCTCACTCATGTATTTATCCAACCTAAATTTGAAACTACCCAAGGTCCTAGCTTCAATGACCCTACTAGGCAGACTGTTCCACTCATCAACTACCCTATTTCCAAACCAATATTTTCCTATATCCTTTCTAAATCTAAACTTATCCAATTTGAATCCATTATTGCGGGTTCTCTCTTGGAGAGATATCCTCAAGACCTTATTTATATCCCCCTTATTAATACCCATCTTCCACTTATATACCTCGATCATGTCTCCCCTCATTCTTTGTCTTACAAGTGAATGTAATTTAAGGGTCTTCAATCTTTCTTCATACGGAAGATTTCTAATGCTATGAATTAACTTTGTCATTCGTCGCTGAATGTTTTCTAACGAATTTATATCCATTCTGTAAAATGGAGACCAGAACTGAGCTGCATAATCTAGGTGAGGCCTTACTAATGATGTATAAAGCTGTAATATAACCGCTGGACTTCTGTTGCTTACACTTCTTGATATAAATCCCAGTAATCTATTTGCTTTATTTCTTACGCTTAGGCATTGCTGACTTGGTTTGAGGTTGCTGCTTACCATAAGGTAAATTAGACACATATGCAACACTTGGGTATCTATATTGAGGAAACGTTTCGCCACACAGTGGCTTCATCAGTCCATACAAAGGAGAATCGTGAAGAACAGGAGGAGTGTGAGGTTGTCAGGCCCTCAATCTTGAGACGATGTGGTGTTCCACAGGGATCAGTCTTAGGCCCATTGTTATTTATAATATATATCAATGACCTTGATGAGGGAATTACTAGTGATATGAGCAAATTCGCCGACGACACGAAGATAGGTAGGATAATTGATTCAAACATAGATGTCATAGAACTTCAGGAAGATTTAGACAAACTTAATTCGTGGTCAGAAAAGTGGCAGATGCAGTTCAATGTAGATAAATGCAAGGTTCTGAAGCTCGGGAGTGTCCATAACCCAAGCACTTATAAGTTAAATAACGTAGAACTTAGCCATACAGATTGCGAGAAGGACTTGGGGGTGATGGTAAGCAGCAACCTTAAACCAAGACAGCAATGCCTAAGCGTACGTAATAAGGCAAATAGATTACTGGGATTTATATCAAGAAGTGTTAGCAACAGAAGTCCAGAGGTTATATTACAGCTTTATACATCATTAGTAAGGCCTCACCTAGATTACGCAGCTCAGTTCTGGTCTCCATATTACAGAATGGACATAAATTCGTTAGAAAACATTCAGCGTAGAATGACTAAATTAATACATAGCATTAGAAATCTTCCTTACGAAGAAAGATTGAAGACCCTAAAATTACATTCACTTGTAAGACGTAGAATGAGGGAGACATGATCGAGGTATACAAGTGGAAAATGGGTATTAACAAAGGGGATATAAATAAGGTCTTGAGGATATCTCCAAGAGAGAACCCGCACAATGGATTCAAGTTAGATAAGTTTAGATTTAGAAAGGATATAGGAAAGTATTGGTTTGGAAATAGGGTAGTTGATGAGTGGAACAGTCTGCCTAGTAGGGTTATTGAGCTAGGACCTGGGTAGTTTCAAATTTAGGTTGGATAAATTCATGAGTGAGAGGTTGGATTTGAGTGGGACTCGCGCATGAGTGGGTAGAATTGTCAAAGCTTATTTCTTGGGAGCATTGAAGATTGGGTTGAGCAAATATTCTGTTAGTGGGACGGATTGTGAAGGACCTGCCTAGTATGGGCCAACAGGCCTGCTGCAGTGTTCCTCCTTTCTTAGTTCTTATGTTCTTATGTCAGTCCATCAATCTTGAATAGAATAACAGAATGAGCAGAGGAAGTTAATACTGTAGACAGAGGTGCAGCAGTTGGAGGTGCACATTTGTTCAATGGGAAGATCGGCCCGTGGATCGTAAAGATAGCAGATCAAGGTCAGACAGATGAAGAATGGTTCAGAGAACCGACGAGCTGGGTAAATTAGTCTAATTTACCAACTCGTCGGTTCTCTGAACCATTCATTCACATCCTGTCTGACACTGCAACATCTTGGTATCTTAATACAGGGATTTCTTCGCTTGCCTATTCCTTGCACGACCTACTTTCCACATTGAACAAATGTGACACCTCCTACAACTGCGCACTCTCCTGTCTACAGTATATTAGCTTCCTCTGCTCATATGCTGTTATTCTATTCAGTCTAATTTACCAACTCGTCGGTTCTCTGAACCATTCATTCACATGCTTACCATAACCCCCAAATCCTTTTCGCATTCTGTACGGCTGAGTTCAACATTATTAAGCTGGTAGGTGCTAGGGTTATGAACATTCCCGAGCTTTAGAACTTTGCATTTATCTATATTGAACTGCATCTGCCATTTTTCTGACCAGGAATTGAGTTTGTCTAAATCCTCCTGAAGTTCCGTGACATCTACGTCTGAATCGATTATCCTACCTATCTTCGTGTCATCAGCGAATTTTCTTATATCACTAGTAATTCCCTCGTCAAGATCATTTATATATATTATAAACAACAACGGGCCCAAAACCGATCCCTGTGGAACGCCACTTGTTACAGATCCCCACTCAGATTTAACCCCATTAATGCACACCCTCTGCTTCCTATTGGTGAGCCATGACTCGATCCATGAAAACACTTTTCCCCCAATGCCGTGAGCAGCCACTTTCTTTAACAGTCTCTGATGTGGTACTCTATCAAAAGCCTTACTAAAATCCAAATAAACAATATCGAATTCTTTTCATGATCAACTGCCTCAAAAGCCTTACTGAAAAAGTTAATAAATTAGTTAGGCAGGAACGGCCCCTGGTGAATCCATGTTGAGTATCATTAATCAAATTATGCCTATCGAGATGGCTTCTTATGTTATCAGCTATAATCGACTCTAATAATTTGCCTACAATTGATGTTAGACTTATTGGGCGGTAATTTGATGGTAACGACTTGTCCCCATTTATAATTTATAATTAATAAAATTTGGGAAGAATTTAATGATAAATTGACTAATCTTAATTCTGGGAAGAGTTTCAGGTCCTTTCTTATGTTCCTCTTCAGAGTCGTGAGATGTTACGCTACTGTGAGGTGTCGTCTTTGTTAGTGTGATGTGACTGTGAGGTGTATTCTGCCTCTTATAAGCCTACTTCTACGTTTCCTTTTATAGTTCCTTGATAATGTGAGCAGTCACGAAAGCGCTTGGAATTCTTCTATTTTTCATAGTGGTTGTCTTGCTATATATATATATATATATATATATATATATATATATATATATATATATATATATATATATATATATATATATATATATATATATATATATATATATATATATGCTCAACACGCAATATATCATCTGTGAAAAGTAATTCAATTTCAGGATTTCTTAATGACACTATTTTAATGTAGATAAATGGTTCAGAGAACCGATAAATTAGACACATGCAACACTTGGGTGTCTGTATTTGGGAATGTTTCCCACACAGTGGCTTCATCAGTCCAATACAAAG